>JABASP010000384.1:0-55698 GCA_019776565.1 Sminthurinus signatus
CAAACTATACTTACCAAAGAAACGTTCATTGTACAAGTCATATTACAAGCTCATGATGAAAATTTCATGCTACAATTCTTCTCTTAGCCAGAGTTATAGCCATTTATCTTAGCCAGAGTAGTAGTAATTTCTTTTAGCCAGGGTAATAGCCCTCAAAGCTGTAGAAAACCGGGACACCCCGAATGATGCCACCGGATACGGGTTTTATCGAACGGTAGATAGATAGACATACGTACTATGTGCAATACTATTTTTACTCCATTTACAGTAAAGAAATTTTGTCCATTCTTCATTGTTTATTGTCTACAGACTAGATTATAGTCGGTTAATTTATTTCAGTAGATACTTAAATAAAATAAAGTATTCAAATCACCTCGCCTTCTTTTATTCAAGGGTCATAAGAAAGGTATAAGTGATAATTAAATCGCCATTTCCCTTCAACTTTTTCAATTTTCTTTGTTATGATAATCATTATTATTTTATAGAAATTAGCAATCATAGTTCAATATGTTATGCAGAGTTTCCTGTATTAAAAACTAGGAAAATATCATGTACTTTTTGCCATCAAAATGTTTTATTAAAATATCCAAAAATAGGGTGCAAAAGTCGAGACTCGAGACATTTTATATTAGAGGATATTTTACATTTCATACATACAATATTTTCGGGAAGCATTTGTATACATAGTATAGTGTACAGCACTTACTACTTACATGTCTTTATAGATAATTATATTATGGCGTCATTTTTTCTCTCTCTTTTCTTTTATGCCAGGTGTGGTATACAGTGTACAATGTGTGCAGTGTACATGTTGTGTGGTATGTTTGATGTAATGTGTAGTTGCCGTCCTTTCTTTTCATTTCTTTTTTCAGGTGCACTGGCTGGTAATACCACAGTCAGTTCTATACTCAATACAAAGTACAAAATAATGCATGTATAATGGATAATAGACATAGTGTGGGTTGTTGGTTGTGTTGGTTATTCTCCCCAACAAGAACCCCGTTTAATATTCTCCATCCTCTTCCTGACTAAACAAATTTCTCATTCATATTATTATTCATTGACGTCTTTCTTTCTCCACGAAACTCGGTTTGGCTGGGTTCGGTTCTACTCTCAAGTCAAGTAATGAAGTTGCTTACTTTCTTTCTTTCTTGTGGTTTGCTGAGCAAGTGTAAAGTGTAGGCTGTATAGTGCATAGATACATTATACATACATGTAGAATTATTTATCATTATGAGTTGATATAAAACACATAGATGCCTGCATGTTCTGTGTAATGTGTATGCAAAATAAATGGACGGATAATATGAAAATGTATCATCTGAGAGAGGGAGTAGAGTGGAGTAGATTTATGGAAATTTATGCAAGTAGATGAGAAGAAGCATGAGGAAAAAATGGAAAGATTGGCGTTGGCATTGGCACTGGCAAACTTACACATATCCATTATCCATAAGCACACATTATGAATTATTATGGTTACTCTGATCATATCTACGTCATACGTAATATGTACAATGTAAAATGTAAATGTGGTGTAAGTGAAGATGTGCAGGAATTGAACACAGTGTATAGTTTCAAGCCTAAACTGTATCATGTATAATATAAAATATTAGTAGAGCTATACAATCTTTGTATGTATAACAAGGGGAAGAGTTGGAGAATATTAATATTAATATTAAAACATGTACAGGACAACAAGGAGAATAAACTGGGAAACTGGGAAAAACTAAAGCCATATACTTATAAGAGTTTGACTCTTTACTCTTTCCTCTTTACACGTTGCATGGGCAATGTGCGTAGATTGTACAGTATAATACGTGAAATATGAAATATATTGGATAGATGTAAACTGTGAGGTTACTTTGTACTTTGTATTTTGAATTTCCTCACACACACACACACACGTCTCATAAATACAGCCATGTACAATATACAATATACAAGGTACAATATAGTGCAGTGTGCAGTGGAAACTGGAAAGAAGTATGCATGTGTGTTGTGTGTTGTAGATGTGCTGTAGGCTCTAGGCTGGCTCATTGATTTATTGCGAAGCCTCCGCCTTTCCACCGACGCGCTCCTCTTCCAAACTAGCTGTTAGTTTTAGCAAAGGTATACACACGCACACACGTTCAACGTTCAATCTCCTGTTCTTGTTTTCGCTCTCCTTCTCCTATGAACATCATCCATACACCATACACCGTACTCCGCACTCTGCACTCTGCACATTCACAAGCAGGAAAGAGAACTAGACAGAGAATGTGGAGAAGAGAGATAGACAAACAGACTCATTAGCGCTGTCCCGTTGAGTAGATTTATCCACTCAGCACCGCCTGAGCCAACACTGCCAAAACCAATGGTCTGCTTTGTATTTTGCTCCGACGCAGAGCAATTAAAACCTCCACAGAGCAGAGAGTAGAGAGTAGAGAGTAGGCTTAGTAATTAGTACAGATGACTAAATAAGACTACAACCAACGCTCCTTTGTCTCTGTCTTTGCTTTTATCCACAACTCCTATTTGATAGTTGTACGACTATCATTTTTATTTCTGCTTATGGATTTTGTGCTCGACCATTGGAAATTATATAGAAATAATAATGATGATGATTAATTATCATTATTATTATTTTGATTAACCCCTGAGTTACAAATTTAAAAATGTCTGTAGTGTCTATAATGATTGAGTATACTTCTGTATTTTGTATGTAAATTTTTGTATGTTTTCCTGAATGTATTTTCGGATTCGGATTGCTCAAGGACTCATTTTTATTTCTGAAAATTAATCAATTTAAAAAGCTTCTTCCCCATTCATTGAACTCGGGCAGTTTGCTGTTTTCTACCTGAAATAAATATCATTTCATTTCTGTCGTTCTCCTAAACTCTACTACTGTTTATATGAGGTACGAGTACTTTTGTGCTCTTTCTTTTGGGAATTTCTATTTAAATAAGTGCAACTATAAAATATAAAATCAATTATATGATTAATCTTCTTCTTGAGAGAAAAAATCCTCTCCTTCTTTCTACGATTACGATTATACATGATATTCAAATTAATAATGTAGTAATAAAAAGTTTGAAATGTATCCATACATTTTTGAATATGCAAAAACTACTCAGTTTAATATTCTGTTCCCGTCCTCCATCCGAAATTGAAATTTCGCTCATGGACTTCCTTATATTGATATGTATGTTATATGAAGATTATAAATGAGATTAGAAAAAGATGTCAGGTTTAAGCCGTTTTTTTTTTTAATTTTGTTCGTAATTTTAAATGGAAAAGAAATGACGACGATAAAACTACAATGGGATATAATAGTATGTACTATTGTAATTTATAGTAGTAATGAATGTATGAATGCAAAAAATGTAAAGTGAATTCCATAAAATACTCTCTTAACGAGTGTTGAGAGAGTTAATGAGTATGTTATGTTTTTATGTATGTCTTTTTGATTGATTGTTGGACATTCTTAAACGTGCACCTTAAAATCCAGGTACACAAAGTATCCACTAAAACTCTAGCAGATGAATAGGTGAACATAAAAAGATAAAATGGACATAAAAAAGATGTCTGGATTCTGTAGTACTGAATCAATTTGAAAAAAGTTAATCAGCTCAAAATACTCAACGACCATATTTTTCTCTTTCTCCCAATAGAACTGAAATTCTAGATCTAGCATCCAGAATCTAGAGATTGTAAACAAAACGGGAACTAGTTGATTACTCAAATGTAAAACTTGATGGCGAATTGGTCATGATGATAATGATGAAATATGTATAATATGAATATGAATATTCCATATATTATGTATGGACATAGAGTAATGGACATTACTGGAAATGAAAATCTCAAGGAATATTCCAAGTATATGTACAATGCACAATGTACATCATACTACATATTTATATATGAGCGATTTGTGATGACTCAATCAAAATTCATAATGATATCATTTTTCAACCATGTAAGTATAATAATGTATGAAATTCGTTGGACCGGACAGCATGTCATGTCACAGCTCGGCTGAGAGTTGCAGGTACATGATGAAAATGAAAATGATCATATTGATGAAATGATGATGATGGCCATCATTCTGATCATGATCATGATCCTCATTTTCAGATGATCGGTCATGGAGAGAAAAAGAGAGAGGAAAGAATTCATGTGTTGATTTTGTGGACAATAAGAGAGAGAAAAAAAGGTAAAACTGTTCCCTGATTGTAAATAGGGGAAACAGAGAGAGAGAGAGAGAGAGAGAGAGAGAGAGAGAGAGAGAGAGAGAGAGAATGCTCTAGCTTTAGCTTTAGTTCCGAATCGGAAAAGGGAAAGAGATAAGTATTATGCATATCTTTTATATTATACATGTGTGTGAATGTGGACATGTGAAATGTGTACAGTAGAGTCTAGAGTTGGATTGGATTTTGAGTTAAAACTTGAAGCTCATATGTGTGTAAAAGTGTGTGTGTGTGAGAGAGAGAGAGAGAGAAACTGAAAAGTAGAAGGTATTTCAGAATTTAATGTAATGTACAGGAAAAGGAAGAAGAAGAAGAAGAGAAAGTCGAAGAGACGCGAAGGGAACTGAGAGTGAGAGTGAGGGTGTGCTTTGCTGAGTAGTGTGATTCGGAATTTTGCATTCAGTTGGTGAGTAGAAAGCTATCAGAGAGAAAAGGAAAGAGAGAGAGAGAGAGTCTACGCAATTTTTTTCTCCGTTTCCATGTTCTTTTGTCGTGTGTCGAGCTGTGAGTAGTGAGTAGTGAGGAGCACAAGTATAGAGTATGGATGGATGTAAAATGAAAAGGAAGAAGAAGAAGAAATAGAAGTCTCTTTCTCTCTCTCTGTCTCTTCACTTTCACAGGGAGAGAAAGAATTCGATTTTATGTAAATTAACAATCCAATAGCTATACACTATTCTCTACTTTAGAAAGTAAGGGAAAGGCTCGCAACCAGACCAGACCAGACCAGAGAGAGCAAGAGATGGGAAAGAGTAAATCGAAGGGAACTTACCCTTTTTCCCGTAGATACATAATATAAAACTCACATGGTTCCAATTCCAAAGGAACACGCATACAAATACAATCATGTACGTATAACGTATACGTATATATTTAAATGTATGTGCAGTGTACAGGGATGTCTCTCTTCTCTCACCATGTGAAAATGTATAAAGAGGTACAAACTACAGAGTAAAGACTACAGACAGTCAGACTCAGAGTGGGAGAATGTAGAAAAATGTAGAATAGAATAGAAAGAAAGAAAGAAAGAATGGGATGAGAATGAATATATGCAAGCCAAAGACCTTTTTTTTCTCGAGTACATTCTACATTCTAAATACAAGGTACAGAGTACAGATGAACATAATATACATGTAGACTGTAGACTATGCATCTTTTCCCCCAAAATCTTCTCCAGCTTCACATGCAAACATTTCGACCAACTCACTTTTTTCTCCTTCCTTTTTTTACATTCCCAAACTATAGTGCTGGTTTTGGTTTGGGTTCTAGTTTTAGTTTTGATGTGCTTGTATTTTTTAGTATTGGAGAGTTGGAGAGTGTAATGGTGATGTGAATGTAGAATGTAGAATGTCGAATGTAGATTCAAATGCATTATGTGTACTCCGGTGTGTTCAAAGTAAAAGTAAAAGGAGGAAATACACATTATTGTGCATATTATGTATATATTTTGTATTGTGTTGGAGATGGGTGCATTGTGCATGTGTATTTTGGAATATAGTGCAGAGTGGAGAGTGTAATGTAGTGAGTTAGGTCGACTGTGGATTGTGGATGTGGACTGGATAGCTTTGGTTGGTACTGGAATGGCATTGGTATTGGTATTGGTATTGATATTGGCATTGGGACTGGAACTGGTGTAGCCTATAAGTTAAAGAAATGCATGATGCCAGGACCATTCCATTCTATTCAACTCTTTCTATTTATCGATTTTTTTTTCTTTCTTGTATCGATTCCAGATCTCCTCAACTTTAGAATACTATCGTTTCTTATTCTTCTTTTTTTTCCTATTCCTTTTCTTTTCTCTTTCTTTTTCTTGTTCTCTAGCTCTCTTTCTCTGTCAGTGAAGCAGAAGGAGAATATCTGTAGTACTGTAGTACTGAAGTCTACAATACAATATTATAGTTTATAGTACGGCAACGGGAACGGCATAGTGCACACACTGCACAAGTATCTCTGTAGACAAACAAAGAGTTGAAGAGCGGAGCAGAGCAGAGCAGAGACATGACAAGAGTAAAGGAAAAGAAAATAAAACCACGTATCTAGTATCTAGTATCTATCTGTGTAGAGAGTAGAGAGTAGAGACGTGATGCATGTATCCGTCCACGTTTTACTCATCTTCCATTTCAATTTACATTTCTAATTACTTGTGTCTCCATTCTCCACTGCCATTCCGATTCACCGATTCATAAGGGACTCCGCTTCCAAGCTTCCAAATTCCTACATCCAACATCCAACAGCCAACATTGAGCAAAACGTAAACAACCCTTGATCAGAATCTTCCCCATGGAATTCCCAAATACTAGAAGCTCGATTCTAGATTCTAGATACTAGATACACAGAGTAAAGTATCTACAAGCTACAATCTACACATTTATAAAAGGACTTTCTTCTTCATTCTATCTGTATTTTGTGTTCGGTAGTTTATATAATCCTCTCGGAATATTTATTATTTCCGTCTTTTTTCCACTTGTGTGTATTTTATTTGTAATGAAAGTTGAGTGTCGAGACTCGAAGTGGAATGCAATAGGGAATGTGGATAATTCAAACAAATGAAACTATTGAAACTGGAATTGGAATTATAGAAACAGAATTTAAAAGGGATTGAGAATTGAGAATTTTTAGGATTGAAAGGTGTCTTTTTCTTTTAAACGTGCCGTTTACAATTTTTTTAATTATTTTTTTTGTACATGGGAATTTAAGGCTCTTTCTATTTCGAATTTGCATAATCTCTTTATTATTTCAAGTTCAAGTTTGTAATGAGAATAGAATTTTTTACATGAATTATCTTGAGTCTTGGATCTTGGGTGGCAGAATTATAACTTAATTATACTAATTTTGCAAAAATGGAGAAAAAAATAGAGATGATGAAGTTGAAGAAATGGATGCAGTATGATTTATGAGATTGTAATGAGCTTCAAGTTTTTATTGTATGAATGTCGTCTGTCTTGTGTCTAGTGTCTGTTGTCTGTTGTGTGTTGTGTGATATCATTTCTCATTTACATACCTGTAATCTGTAATAAGAGCTGTCTGGCTCTGGCTCTGTACTCTTTACTCTGTACTGGCATTGAACTGAACTGTACTGAGCTGGTTTGGTTGATAATAAACCCAAGTTTGGTTATTAAATACCAAGTACTAAGTAATATGTAGGCAGTTCCATCATGAATCATGAGGAATGAGAAATGAGGAATGAGTCTAGCTGTGAGTTATACTTATCATATCCATCATACCAAATCATATCATATCATCTGACAACAGTGGCTGAAATACAGTGTACTTGTACAGTCCAAGTATTTATGAAATAGGAGATATGAAGCATCTTTTATAATCTCTTTGTGGTCAAGATGAAAAAAAAACTAAGAGGATTCTCGACGACTACTCATTTCATTCTTAATTTTCATTTTCAGTTTTTCTGGGATTGAATCAAGAATCAAGTCATTATCATGAGAATGTTCACTGTTCACTACACTTGTGCTATTTCTTCCCTCTAATCCATCCTCTGTCTGTGTCTGTGTAAGGTGTGTATGTTTCTGTGTTTTTGTCTTTTGAATTGAAATCTCTGTCTCTGGTAAATATTAATGTGATGGAGTGTTAGAGTAAAAAAGCGAGGAATGTCTTGTGTTGAATTGATCCAGACTCTAGACTCCGAGTACAAAGTACAAACAATAATATGTAGAATATTAAGAAAGAAATGAGGATGAAGATGAAGATGAAAATGATGATCATGATCATTTTGTTGAATACTTTGTGTGAATTTGTAGACTGTACATTGTACATGTATAAAAGTTGTAGCTTCAGACTTTAGTCTGTACATTGTACACTGTACATGTAGGTTGAATGAGTAAAATGAGGATGAGAGATGAGACAAAATGTTTCATCTCACATTCAGTCATCAGTGCTGTAGAATGAATTGTGAATCTTGCATATATGTAGTTATATAAAGGTGAAAGAAAGGGAAGAAGAAGAATGATAAGAAAGTTAAAAGAAAGAAATGGAGGAGTTTTATGATGCCTTATACAATGTATCCATTATACAGGTACAACATGTACTTATACTTATACAACAGAATACAGAATGCAGAGTACACAATAGAATACAGTAGTGACAAGGCTCTTTTTTGATTTGAGCAAAGACGGACAATACAGGAGCAAGGAGCATACAATAGGCGCCAGTAGTTGCGTTGCGACTATGCGTGATTATCTCTAATTTTGCTCGGGATTTTGTCTACAATTGAGAATCCAGGTTCTGATTCTGGCTCTGACTGGTTCGTTGTTCGTTGGTTGGTTTGTCCATGTGGATGTGGAGGTTTGTGCGTGTGTAAATGTAAAGGCTGATGATGATTACGGTATGGTCGCACTCATTTCATTTGTGGAAACTAACTTAACTCGTGATGGTGGATGTGGATGTGGATTTTTCTGAATGGAAAATAGAAAATGGAAAAGCCCATCCACCATCCAACATCCAGCAAAATTAAACATTATTCTGGATTCTGGAAAATTGAAGAGTCGAGGAGGTTTATTTAAGCTCTCTCTCACCTTCTTTTTATAAATATTTCTTGTGGATTTTAAGCTCACTTTTGAAAATACACACATGTGTCTCTTGTTTCTTCATTCTTCATACATAGTTTTTCCACGTACTCTACTGTTTTTGTATAAAGAAAGAAGAAGCAGGAATGAAGAAAAATATAGAGTTTTTTTTTCATTATCTTTTCTGTCTTTTGGTGTCTCAACTCTCAATGCTTAAAGTACAATGTACAACATAAAAGTATCTCAACATAAAACTCTCAACTCTCAACATTACTATTATGTGCTATCTTTCCATTTTGCAATTTCCTGTTCCCATTGTTACTTTTTTCTGTTGTATTGTTCGAACGTTATGTATTTCATCATCACCATTATTATTATTATTATTTCCCTCATTTTTCCCCAATCATCAACTATCAAGTCTGTCCGAACTGCGAATGTGAAGAGTGAAGAGAAACGAGAAAAGATAGAAGAGGAATGAATTTGAAAAATACGAATACGAATATGGAAAAAAAAGAAGCAGCTCCGATTCGATTTCCGTGCTTGTCTTTAAAAATCTCGGTGTAAAATTTTATGCTGTCTGTTGTAATAGTAATAATAATAATAATAACTTTATGTCCTGTACAAAATGGAGAATAGATAAAGCAGTGTAAAAAGCATTACCGTCATTGCGCGAACAATAGCCCTCCACACAGCAGTTGCCCAGCCTCGAATAGTAGCCCAGTGCTGTGTGAAAGTACGCAAATAGTTGCCCAGTGCAAATCACATGCTATCGCAATAGGTGGCAGCTAGCATCGTATACTTGCCCAGCCTCGAATAGTTGCCCAGTACTTTTGAAAGTATTGAAATAAAGGCCCAGGGCTAATAATCGCGCAATGACGGTAAGTATTGTATGGATATTAATTTTTTTAGAAATTTAATGTCGAGTTTTATACTATTTTTAGCAGATGTTTAGCTTTTCTTGTGTTCAATTTAAATATGCACAATGCACAGTACATTCGGGATGCGAGACACGAGTATAATTATTTAGATACTTTAGAGCATTTATGTTGAGGGAGTAGGACTATTTTTCTATGAAATTTCTGTGTATCATTTATTTGTATTAGTTGCAGACGATTAAAGTATTTACACATTGTGCTCAAAACACCAGAACCAATCTAAAATTGTAAAGCGTTGATTACACAAGGATTTTTTAGTCACTCCCAAACTGAAACTTGTACTCTGTTTTCTGTTCAATTTTCTTCTTGTTCAACAGTCTTAAACTCTAAACTCTAAAGACGATAAAGAGTTGGATCTTTTTGAATTTGTGCTGTAATTGTATGTGTATGAGCATTTTGTGACTGTATGACATTTTCTTTTGTTCACTATTTTATGGTGTTTCTACATGTACATTTACAATCCACAATCCACATTCTATGATAAAAGTTGCTCTGAGCTTTTTTTTTTGAGTAAAAAACTTGCTTGCTTGAATCTTAAATCAGTGAATGGTGAATAATTCACAAATCAAGATTCTAAACTCAAGACTCTTGATTCACAGCTCGAGCTAATTTATTACGTATCATAAATAGTATTCATTGGTTCATTCATTTCCTTCCATCCCTTCCTTTTTTATGTGACAAAAAAGTTCTAACAAAGTCCAAGTCCAAGTTATCTTTTCTATGTACTATAATATAGTGAACACGTAATACACAATACGCAATGCACAAAGTTCAAATACTTGTTGAAACAAGGTATTCATTATAGATTATACATGCACAGATTTTTGTACATATACATAATACATAATGTACTTGATACTTGCTGCTTGATACTTAATGACCATGCTCGTGTGTATCATGAAGTAGTGGAATATTTAAGGAGGAAAATTAAAAATTAAGTGTTCATTCTACTCACTTCTTTTTGTTCAGGATGAGGAACAAGTAGAAAAAAAAGAAGAAGACAAGAGACAAAATTTATAACATGTAATATCTTACTTTTATGAAAAGAATTCCATGTTGACGGGAGAGATACAGTTGTACTAGTGTCTAGTGTCTAGTGTCGTTGTAAAAACTTGTAGTTTGTAGTTTGCATAATTGTAATTTACATAATATAAATTATAAACCGGAATTCCTTTGCAATTAATGTGTGTATTTATGATCATCTAATATATACAAAATATACAATTTTCCCAGTAATTTTTTACACATTAATATTTATCACTCTTATTTACGATAGTAAAACAGAGTACTTACAACTTACAAACAAATGTATGAAGTATGCAACTTAGAAGCGGCTTGAGAGTTGGAAGTTGGAAATCCTTCTTCAGTTCTACCATGTAGCTTCTGCCACCTGTTGTCGTGATTACACAGCAACCTTCTTTTTTATCACGCATCCACTTTGTGTACTGTTATTGCATTTACGTAGATAGTAAATAGATAGGCTTTTTTGCATTTTGAATTTGAGCTCTCGTTTTGTATGTGTTTGAGCTTTTCCGTCATTTTCTTTTTAATTTTATATTAAACTAATGTACAATTAAAATAAGATGCTCAGAAAGGTACAAAATACTAGAAAAATATCAATTTTCTAATTTTATTTACTTTGTACAACCAAAAAAACATTGTAGTCGTCACGTTATACATTAAAATTAACTATTAACTGACATGAGAAATTGAAATTTGAAATGCCTTACAAATTGACGAAATTGAATGAGAAACAGAGATCCGATATCAGATTGAACAGTAAACGTTGAACAGGTTGACTAATTTGTACACATCAATCAATGCATCCATTTATCAATCAATCAACAACAGCTTTAAAATGAAAGTAAAATTCAGGAACTTGGTTTTTAGGATGTTTTAAGTGTTTTTTGTACAACAACATAAAATATAAACTTTAAAACGTAAAACAAGACAGGAAATTTTAGATTTTAGAAACAGAATGTGAATGACGGTTTTAAAGAATGAAAAAAGGAAAGAAAGAAAGAGCAAAGCTGGTTTGGTTTGGTTTGGTTTTTTCCTGGTTCTTCTTTTATGCTGTGTTCATGGTTTACGATCTGATAATTAAAAGTACGGCTGACATTAAGAAGGGCTAGAAATGTAGGAAAAGAGCGAGAGAGAGAGACAGAGGGAGGGGTACTTTACTCTTTAGAAAATACTCTCTACTTTTCCTTCATGTCAATTGTTAAAACTACAAAGGTGATGACGACGAGGTCACCATTTTTTGACTCTCCTTTTCCTCTTTGGGTTATTTTCCTTCACATATTACATATTGCATATACCTCATCTTATAAACTGGAATCTTGGATCTTCTTCTGGTTCCATGGGCGTAAATTGGAGATATAGGATATACATTATACATGTGTAATGTGGCTTGTTTTTACAATCGTAGATATGTGTGTAACTTCATGTATATAATAATATATATACCTTTCTTTACTCTTTACTCTTTACGATGTCATTCTTTAAGTCCTTTTGTGACTTGGGTCTAAGGTTTAGGTATCAACAGTTTTGCTCTCTCTCTCTCTCGTTCTCTCGTCATATTTTCGTTTTGCTTTTTGAATTCTCTTGAAACTCATTAGCAAGCAAATGCGTAGAAGAGAGCGCGAGAGGCCCAGGTGTGCTTAGTGCTTACCTCTCCATCTAAAATCTCAAGTGTCGAGTGTATGTATACATGTATCCACGTATGTTTGTTGTTGAATGTTGTGTTGTGTAAGAGACAACAAACTGAAATCTCTGAACTTGACAGGATCTTGGTTCTTGATTCTTGGTTCATTCTGAAGGTAGAGAATAAAGAATCATATTTAGATATGTATGTATTATTATTATTATTTGTTTGATATTGAACACTTTCACAGCATTTCTATAATGAGCCTGGTTTTTTCCAACTTTTAAACCTCAAGTCACTTTTGTATGTGAGTACCAAATCAACCATCCCGATTTATTTTTCTACATGTTCAATGTTCAAAAAGTGAGAATATTATTATTATTATTGTACACATAAAAAGCTTCATGATGATAATGATAATTTTTTGAACTTGGAGTTTGGAGACAACCCGTAGAAATGTACACATGGTTTATATTTTATTGAGAAATACATGGTAAATATATGCTTAAAATGCTGTATTTGTACTGAAAGTTTCCATAGAGTCAAAGTCATATTTATTTTGATCCTTGAACATTCTTATTATTATAGAAAAAAGTTCTTTTGTACAGTAATGAAATAAAATATTTTCTTGTTCATCTCCATAATCCATAATACATATCGACTATTAATACTTAAACATGATTAAACATGCTCTTACCTTTAGCCCTGCTAATAACATATTTATATTTAATTTCTTTCTTGATTAAGTTTGAATGCTGTTTGTTGTTGGTGGTGCAGATTTTTAATTTATTTTATTTTAAACCGGTTTTCTTTACTCTGTGCATAAGTGGAAATAATAATAATGAGACAATAGACAGTTTTTGTTTTATTTTGTGAACCAATTATAAACGTTCAAACACTGTATATCTGTTATGTGTACGTTTGACATTGCACAAAATTGCAAGTTTTTTTTGGTGTAGTGTACACATGAGATGACAGTGAGATTAGTTTTATGAATATGAAGATAAATCTTATTTTTTCATACTATGAAATTCACACATGTTCATTTTCTCTTACAGTTCTTTCAACTTCTTCCTAGATTTAACTCGTCTTAAATATTAAATCTGCAGTCTCCATTCTGCATTCCCTTGTCTCTTTATTTAGATAAATCCATTGCCTAAAATCCCATATTTATTCATTTTCATTTTTTCTTGTACTAAATTGTATTTATGTATTTATTATGCTGCACAAGAAAGAAAATTAATATTACACATATGCACAAAAAAGATATAGAATAGAGAATAGAGAGACGGAGAAAAGATGGTTAGGTTTAAAATGCTGACTGTATATTATATATTATATATTAGAATGTTGGATTCTGGATTTTGGATGTTGGATGCTGGGGATGTCAATTTTAAACGCTTGCCATCTCCATCTACCAATCTACCACTATCATTCCACAAGCATACATAGATACATGTACTGTGTCGCCTTGTGCTTGTTGTCATATATAGAATTTACAACAGATATTTTTTCTTTCTGATTTTACATATTATGAAAATATCAAGGAAATAATAATAATAATAACAGCAGTTGTACAGAGGGATTCAAAAAAAAGTATATTTAAAAAATAAGGAAAATCCTATCCTTCTGGAAAGAAATACAGATTCAGATAGATAGAGAAAGAGCGAGAGGGGGAGAGTTTCGGTTGAAATGAGATTATATCCATGTGTGAGTGTGAGTGTGTGGTGGGGTCTCTTCAGAGACTGTGTAAGAATGAGGGAGAAAAGGAGAAAGAGTCACATGTAACATGTACCTATCTCTTTCTATGTCTATACACTTTACACATATGATATTATGAGAGCGATGAGACTTGGAGTCAGTCTCATCCCAAGTTTGAAAAAAAAAGTAAGAAAGATACATTTCTAGGATGTGGAACGTTTGCCGCATTAATAATTTTGAGACGCATGCATCATGTCATTTTTATTATGAAAACTTGAATCTCCAGATGAGTTTTTACTCTGACTCTGACTCTGATACAAGATACACGATGCACGATACCAGAACCAGAAACGGACTCGGAAACTATAGAAAATATAAAATAGAAGCTATACACATGTAGATTGTACATTGTACACAGTACACAGGGAAATGAATTAGACAGCTAAAAAAAAGAGTATTATTTTTGTAGCAATGCCAATGCATAATGTAATAATGTGTAATGTATAGGAATGGGGAAAAACAAGAATGATACCCTATGATATGAAGCTTCAGGAGCGGGGAATAAAGTATTATTATTATTACCTATCTATCTATTTTCTTCTTTCTACTTTGTTCATGTAAATCTATGTGTAAAAATATATAATAATAATGTCTACAGTCTAAAGTCTGTACTAAATATACAGGTTGAGAATCCTTTTACCTGTGTTTTAACACTCCATTATGACGCAGAACCAACCAACCAGGCAACCAGGACTATGATATGAAATGATATGATATTTCACGTAAATTGACTGTTATTGCATTCACGGGAGAAGACGGTTCACGATTCACGATGAAAAGAGAGAGAGAGAGAGAGAGAAAAGGTGTAAGGAAATGGTGAAATGATGAGGTTACACTTTACATTTTACATAGGGGCAACACATACACGAACGGTGAACGGTGAACAGTGAACACATAGTCATTGTCACCCTTTCTTTAAAGTGTGAAATACGTAGAAAAGAGACAGAGAGAAAAGGAGTGTGTTTGTGTGTGTGAGAATGAGAATGAGAATGAGAGAGAAAAGAAAAGTCTATCGATCAATAATGACTACGTACAAGATTCAACATTCAAAGAGAAAGCCTGTCTATATTCTATATTACACATTACACATTATACTTGGCACCTACTACCTACTTACATAATAAAAAACCCAGTCTATCCACTATCCACACTTGTGTGTTGTGTTCTGTTGAGTAAGTGCTATGGTATATTCATTATATTTACAATTGAGAGTGACTTATAATGTATCCATGTGTACTGCGTATTGTGTATTATGGCTTTACATTTTACATACAAAATCTACATATCATAATATAGAAAATGGAATATGCATCCTGTGTGAGTCTATGTAAATATATGAGTATGGAGTATGAGTGTGAGTCAAATCAGTATGAGTTGTTCCTTCTTGTCGTAATAGGATTGTTTGCTGTACAACTAGGAACTAGGAAGAGCGAGGGAGAAAGTGAGAGTGAATGTGTCTATGGTCTATGGAGTACTGAGGAAAAGTTGGGTTAGGCTTCCTTCCTCCTTCTTTTTCTTCTGTGTGTACAGTATACATATTACTTATGGATATAGATTATAGATATAAATTTGTATACGTGTTTATACATTTATAGTTCCAAGTTCCAGCATTCAATATTCTCTCACTGGCGATCGGGATGAAAAGTGAGAAAGATGAATACATGTACCTACTTTACACTTACTTTTATATCTACAATCTACATTCTACATGCTTTTACATTATTATTCCAATTCCAAAGGTTGGAAGTTGGAAAGTGGAAAGTGGAAGACTTTGTGTACTCATGCGGAAGAACATGAGACTCGCAACTCTCAGACTAGTTTTATCATATTGGCTATTGGTTCTTGTTAGTTCTTGGTTCTTTTGATATTTGATTTTTGATTATTTATTCCAAATGTATCCGAATTGCACAACCACAAAAATTGATTAGATTCTGATTGTTATTATTATTAATTATTTATCATTAACCATTAACATAGCATTGAAAATCGTATCAATCATCATTGTTGATTAATTTGATCACTACTAATGAAAATGAAAAAGATAATTAAAATGAAATTCATACTTTTTTTAATAATAATTAAAATAATATTTGTCATTAATGATTAATGGTTGATGGTTTTAATAATAAGGGAATGCTGAGTTCTATTTGTCTGGAGAAAATTCCGAGAAATTGCTCTTTAGTAGCTTGTGTATCATGTACTATGAAGCACTATCTATTTATTATCTATTTTCTTGTATGCAAAGAGGACAGGGATGAAAGTGGAAAGTGAAAGATGAAAATGGAGACTATAGATATATGTACAGATATAGGTAAACCATCTACAAACTACATAGTATACTTTAGGTGTATTTCAAAAATTCATTCTTATGAAGGTAAACTATCCTGCATTTTGGATTGTGGAAGAAATGTAAAGTGAATACAAAATGTATATCCGTACATTCTAGTTTTGCCGTGGGTCCAATATCCATCCAATATTAGTATTAGTATGATAGATTCCATGAAGATTATAAATTGCCAATATCCCATTTCATCAAACGAAGGAGGAGAGCCAATGTTAAAGCCAAAGCAAACCAAGAACCAAGTCAGTCACTGAGGAGAGAGCAAACTAAACTAGAGGGAAATGATAATACAAGATAGCCTGACTAGTTCTAGCTGTAGCTGTAGCTCTAACATTAGCTCTAGCACTTACTCGTCCTCGTCTGCCTGTCTGTCTACGCTCTAAAGTCTAAAGTCTAGGGTCTATGTGTTGCTGGAGTATTGACCGCTAAACGGTAGGGGAATGTATCTAATAAAATTTGCTTTTGTGTATTGTGTATTATGTAGTTTGTAGTGTGTACCCATGGTATGGTATGAAAATGGGGAAAAAAATCTCAAGGCTTTGAATTTCAGATGGATTTAACTCCTCTTGTTGTTGTACTTGTACTCGTACTCGTACTTTTGTACTTGGACTTACATAAGCACTTACTTCTTTTTATTATAAACTTGATGTACATATTAAAATACATGCACAATGTGCATCTGCGTACATTCATGTGTAGAGTGTAGATATGTGGCTCTTTGAATTTGGATATTAGCTATGTGCTATGTGCAGACACTAGACATGAAGAGACAGTTTGTACAAGAGTGAGAGTGACTAAAGGTACACACCGGATTCAATAATATTAATATTATAATATAATGCATACACGTACACTTACTCCCAACTTACATCAATTTATGTAGATAGGGAGCCAAGTGTAGGAGAGAAAAGAGATAAAAAGAAGAGAGTATAATATGTAGGGAAATATGTAGACTGACGCCAAAGGAAAAAGTAAAAGTAAGAGTGGGAGAAGGAAGCTTACTATCCTTGGAATATATCTGTATATCTGTATCTGTACATGACGACTACAAACTATAGAGTAGAGAGTAGAGGTGCTTTCTTTTTTCTATATTATTATGTATTATGTATAATGTATATGCATCCTTTGTACTTTGTAGTTTGTAGTTGTACTTGTAGTTTGACTAGGTATTCTCATTGGATTGGATGAGTTGAGTCTGGTTTTGGTTCTAGTTGGTTGTTGGTCGAAGGTAGAGAGAAGAGAGTGGAGAGTGAAAAGTCGATATTGAGAATTGAAGTAACGAGATCGGTGGATTTTGCATACATTCAACACTCAAAAGGGTACAAAGTAGAAAACGAAACGGGTAAAAGTAAAAAAGGACCATGACTGACTGACTGACTATCCTATTCGTCCGTACTTCTATTTGTTATATAATGTGTGTACTCTTTGGGCTCTTTGGGAAGACGCAGCAAGAGACATCGGAGTACAGAGAGACAGAGAGAGAGACAGCGGAAGAGATAGAGTGCAGAGGGCTTTGCTCCGTTCTCCGTTCTCCGTTTGGCTTGGCTTGGCTGGGTTTGGTTGTCGATCGATGAATGGCGATTCCATGTAGAATGTAGAATCTAAAATGTAGAATGTAGAATGTAGATGATGCTTACATACATATTTGTATTTATTATCTACATATAAAAAACCAAGTATAAATACCGAATACCGTTCATATGCAACTGAGCGCTGAGGTTTTCCCCTCTACATCATGTCCATAGACCATAGTCCATACCAATGTGTCCTCTGTCTATGTAAAGTATCTATTATTACGAGTACGAGTATTATTATTGGAGCTCGTCCTTGCATTTCAAAGTATTGGTATATTTCCATGCATGTAGACTCCAGTATAGAGTATAGAGTCGAGTGAACGGGTAACCCTTTCCTTCCAAACGGCTTTCCAATCAATGTATTTATTTTAAAATGTGTCCCTGTTCAAGTCAGTCAGCAGCAGCAGCATCATCATCAGATATCAGATAGATGTGTGTGTGTGTGTGTGTGTGTATAGGACAGTAAAGAGTAGACAGTAGTCAGAGAGAAATTGGAAAAAAGAAAGAGAGAGAAAGGGAAAAGAGATGGTGACCATTTTCAAGTACATCATCATCATGAGCGAGCTTCTGCATTTACAATACTCAATACACAATACTCAATATGTAAATACGTATTATATAAGCCCATGTGCTATATGTGTACATCGTATATTGTAGATTGTAGATCCTCCTAAATAATGCACAAGTCTTTCGTTTGTTTATGCATTTGTCTTGTATCCCCGGTATCCCCGGAAAATGCTAAGTATAAGTACAAGTACACATTTTGGCCGGTAGAGAAAGAGAAAAGAGGACTTGAGATTTGAGATGTGACGACTAAAACTAAAAGTAAACCTACAAGTACAATTTTAAAATTGTACAAAGACTACTGTGGATTGATGATTGCAATTGCATCACTTGTATTCTTTTCTCGTAACTGGTAGAACCAACAAAGTTTATACATAGTATAAATGAGTATGTATAGAAAATATAAAGTCAAAGACACATATGACAAAATATAAGATGGTCATATTATAATGTATAATATGCATTGATTTACATGTATAATACGTATATGTATATTTGTATTCTTCTTGGTCGGCATATTATTTATCAGGAGCAGTCACTCCTTTCTCTCTTTTTTTCTAACTACCATCTTTCTCTCTGAGTGTGTGTATGAGTGTTTGGAGTTTGGAGTTTGGAGCAGAGGATTCGCTATACGATATACGATATAAATACAAAATACACACATGTGTAAATCTACATACTACATACTCAATACTCCACACTGTACAATATATCGCACAAGCTACAGATTATTTCTACTTCTCCCCGGAATTTTTTTTCTCCTTCTCCAACTCCAACTCCAACTCTTTCTCTCTTCTTTCCTCTCCTTTTTTTTCTCTTCCTTTCTCTCACTTACTCACACTCTCTGGCTGACTCTGTTGAGATTTGCAAGATCTAAAAACAGGGGAATGGAAAAAAAGGGGGAAGAAAAAATTTAACCAAATTCTCCACAACTAGAACTATACTTACTAGTTACACTTTTTTTTCCCAATGAAGCATTGGTAAAACTAGAAAGAGAGAAAGAGAGAGATCCCCCAGCCTCGTTCTCATTCTCTGTTATGTGATGTTGTTTCTTTCACTAATACTAACTGGGTATTTTTTCCTCCTCTCTTTCTCTTATTTTTTTCCCTTTTCCGCATTAGGAAAGAAACGGTGACTGTTAGATTCTACATGTGAGTTGTGAATATGCACAATACATAATAATAATAGTCGGACAATTTCAGTTCCAGTCGGAAGTTGAAGTTGAATTTTGTTTCTCCCTTCTCCAATACAATGTACAATGTACAATGCACACGTATATATAAGTTATCTAAGCGGTACGTTTAGATTTTAGATGAATATGAAGAAAAAAAAGAGGAAAAGAAGACGTAATCTTTCTCCTTCTCTCTGTTTGTCTCTCATCTACGGCAATCCCGAATCCAGTGAAAAAAATAGAGCCGTACAAAATACAAAATATACAATTTACATTTTACATTGTACATTGCAAATAGATCTGTTCTGTTCTGTAAGCATAAATTTACTCAAGTTGCTCTTGCAGGATATTTTTTTTCTTTTTAAGCCACAAGCTTAAAGAGACCCCTTGTTTTTTTTCTTCCTCTCCATTATTTTTCATGTACAACTCTTTTTTTTAGTATTTGTATTTATTCAGTATTCCTCGTTCTTTGTTTTTATGATTATTATTATTATTAGTCAAGGTATCTTACGTCAAATGTCTTATGTCCATGTAAACTTTTTATGTATCTATCATTATTTATAGTATTATTCGAGCAATCTGTCTTTCAATGTAATAGTAATATAGTAATTACATAAATATGTTTATAGTCTTTAGTCTTTAGTATTCAGTTTGACTATGAAAAATGAAGAATGAAGAATGAGTACAGTTCAGTACATGGGATTATTTACACTTGAATATCATAAACTTATAATAGAAATTAAATGGGTATGAAATTATGAAAGAAAGTTATGCTCCTTGATCATTTTACTTTATTTTACTTGTACTTGTACTTTGTACGTTGTAGGTAGAATTTAAAAATACTATGATCATTTCAAAAGGAGGGGGTGTAAGTATAATGTATAGTAGTAAAAAAATAAAATAATCAGAGCGTGTATTGAAAATTGAAAAGAAGAGATAAAAAAATTGATTGTTGATTGTAAAGAAGAAAAGAGTAAGTAATACAGACAGACAGACAGAAGCAATTGAAAGGAGAAAGAAACAAGTAAATGAGAAGGAGAGGGAGGACGATCACGGTGGTGTGTGATGTTTGATGAGTATTGTATTGGCATTGAAAAAGAAGAACGGAGAGCATGTACAATGTACAATACATATAGCATGTGCGTAAGGACTAGGACTAGTAATATTCTAAACAAGTCTAAAGTCTCCATTCTCCATAGATTGTAGATTGTAGATATATCACATGTATTTATTTATATGCATACTATACATAAAACTCTCTTGTTTTCTCCATTGAAAGGTCAATTGATCCGGAGCTGTGCTCAAAGAGACCGATCTTTTTAAAAAGAAGAATAAGTACAAGTAGAAGAATGAGGAGGAGCATGATGATGATGATGATGATAATTGTAAAGTATTGATTGAAAAGGAGAGTTTTTCAAGCCTCTAGATTCTAGATCTTCAGCTTCGGCTTTGGCTTTGGCTTCGGTGTCTCTGTCTCTGTCTATCTACAGATATATTTATATATCTTATAGTTCTTCTGTGTCTGTGTGTGTTTGGTGCGTCGAGGAGGTGAAAAGCGCGATTTTATGGTAGAGCTTTTGTCTCGTTTAGCTTTCAGTCTTTCACTTGCGCCTCGTTCCCGTTCTCTTACGCGTACTTGGTACTTGGTATCATCCTACCATGCATTATTGAATTTGACGGTCTATTGTTCTTGCAAAATGCCTACTTGTCTTGTTCTCCTGCTTCTTTATGGTCTCTCTCTCTTCTGTTCTCTTCTGTTCTCTTCTCTTCTGACATGGAAATCTTCTTGCTCTATAGTCTATAGTCTACATATATCTTTTCTTTCTTCTTCTTTCTGTCTTAGACAGAACAAGACAGTCTTCTCTATTTTCTTTAAAAGTTTTTCTCTGGGATTCAAAAATATATATAAAATATAAAACGATGCGTGCTTTACTTACATTTTAGCCGCCCAGTGCACAGTGCAATGGTAATGGCAATGGATAGAAAGTATAGATGGTGTTGTATTGTATTTGTATTTTGTATTGTATTTTGTATTATTATGTGCACATGCATGCATCCTCCCATCTCCCATTTTCTACATTCTACATATATTCTATCCATTTGTTTGGACGTGCATACTCATGTATTGAATTCAAATTTGGCTTAACTCGGCTTTTACTCTTCCGCTTTCCTTCCTAATACCTAATACCCACTATTACGACGACTACTACTACGACTATAGTTGTTTTTGTTGTTGTTCTTTTTTTTCTTCTTGTCGGGTTTGTATATTTATTCTACCTTGGAAATCCTGGTAAGTTTAAGATTGTTCTTTAATGGTTGCGATAAGATTCTCAATGTCTGTGTCTACACTCTACACATTTAGCCATGTTTGGCCAAACTAAGAGTGTAACATGTAACATGGTTTTACTCGTTTCTTGTTAAATACTGTGTACTTTGAGGAGGATGGATTTTGGATGTGGATGTGGATTTGGATTTGTGTTTTATGTTCCAAACATCACCATTCATTTATTTTTATCCCTCTTTTCACAGCTTCACAGTGCATAAAAACAAGCATGAGCTACAAACTACATACCAAAGGGAAACTAATAGTAAAATTCCTGATTGAATTTGATTTAAACCATTTCAAACCGTCATTTTGCATCTTTAAAGATACCACAAAACACAGAACACAGAAGAAATTCAATGAACTCTTGCAAAAACGGTTTACTTGTTTTCTTGTTTGTGTTTTACCAAAGAATTACAGATATTCCTGTGCAAAACAACTTTTTTTTGTCTTAAATAGATAAAGGATAAAGGATAAACGGATGAAAGAAATCATATCATATCATATTGTGAAGACTAAAAGCTCAAAATTCAAAATGGTATGAGAAAAAAGAAGAAAATAGTTTTTTCCCCCAATAGTTCTCCCTTAAATAGTTTGTGTGTGGTGGTTTTGGTTTGGTTTGACTTGGTTTTTGTCAATTGAATGAGGGAAGTTGAAGTTTGAAGTTTGAAGTTAAAGTAAAGTAAAGTCAAGTCAAGGGAAGTAAAGCGAGTCGGAAGCAGAGGTAAAGTACACAGAACCGTGTGTATTGTGTATTGTGTATGGTGTATGGTGTATGTATTTGAGGTTGCTTTTCTTGTTTCTGGTCAAAGTTTCTGTGCAGTCGGGTGTATCAATGGAGAATGGAAAGAGAAAGAGAAAGAGAGAGGAGCGAGAGAGAGAGAGAGACAATGAAGAATTGACGGGAAACCTCAATGGATGGAATGACAGATAGAGTGTATACACTATTTTGTGGTCATTATAATGACAGGAGAGTTCCTGTCGCTAATGCTGTTACTTTTATCATGTAACATGTTTTATGCTCCGTTTATCTGTACTTGCCTTCAACTTTCATGTAAAATACATAAAACATAAAACATTGTACATAATACAGAGAACAGAGAGAACACGTCCGTCAATTGTAGTGGTATTACACATTGTAATTTGTAATTTGTTATGTTTTGTTATGTTTTGAACGAGTAATATTGTGCATATTTTGGTTTTAGTAATAATAATAATAATCATTATCATCATCATCATCATTGAGTACGATTATTTAAGTATGCATAATTTTGTTGTATTTTATGTGGCCAATCGATTACGATAGGATTGAAGATTGACTACCGAAAACCGTTGGATGTTGAATCATTTCACACTACATTATACATTATTATAATAAACTTGTTTTAACATATTTTGCTCATTTGTGGAGAAGAAACTTCAATGTTCAGTCAAGCTAGTAAAAAATAGACAAGATTATTGAGCAAGGATTGAAATTTTTAGGGTTTAAAACATTTTGTGATTGGTAATTTTTTTAATACGAACTTTTAGCTTTGAGTTTGGAGTTTGGAGTTTTGAGTATATTCTTTTATTTTGTAATGGATTCTCAAACAACATGGTTTTTACGAGGTTTATACGGATGAATGAGAATCTATAGATATGATAAGTACTGTTAAAATCTAAGACATTGCATCTTTCATCTTACACAAAATTTTTAGAGGTAATAGAAAAATCTGTAAATTTCTAAGATCTGAGAACAACAAGAAACAAGACATGATGAAATTTTTGTTAAAATTTATCTTGGCATTTTTCAACAACTTCCTCTGTTAATTATCTAATTTCTAGACATCTTGCCTACTTTGACTACTGACTACATTTATAAGACTCGGGATTCTTTTCGAGCTTTAGCTTTTACGTGTTGAGTTTGAGTTTTCCAGGGTACCAGTTTTGGTTTTGGATTCCCAAACTTGTGTGTGAAATTTCATCAAGAGGAAAGGATTCTTCATTCTTGGTTCTTAGAACATGAAAAAATATGTGTCTTAAATAAACACATTTGTAGAAGAACATAATTTTGTTTGTAAGGTCGAGTAAACATTACAACATCTTAGATCTCTCATATACATCTCGTTATTGGTTACACGGCCAGATGAAGTAATGAAAAAGTAGTAGATGTTAGAAGTGTAAAAATATCTATGAGTATATAAGAAAAAGAAGCAAAAAGAAAAAAGCTGCTGAATTGAAAGAAGTATTTGAAAAAATCTATATTTATTTCACAAGTGATAGGTTTTGGGTTTTGGGTCTTACATTTGGGTCCTTTTACGAATAATACTAATAATAATAATACGAATACGAATGATGCGCGTACGAATTGGAATATTCATATAAAATCGGAATCGGTAGTTACGACATGATATCATAATATTGGAGATTTTCATCTGTAATGTGTGTAGTGTACAGATGGGAGGACGAGGACGAGAGTGTTAAGATGATATTACATAAAGAGAAAAAGAAAAAGAGGGAGCAAAAGAAGAAGAAGAAGAAGGAAGAAAGAAAGGAGGGAGGGGTTTAAATACCGGGTTTTCTTAGACTTATACTTATATTATGGACATAAAACCGTTCCTCCATAAAAACGTATTATCTTCAAAGCATTCCATTGACTTTAGTCTATTGTAATGCATTCTTTACGCTATATCCTTCCATCACATCAATATCCATCCCTTTTCTTCTTTCTCATTCTCTCTCTCTCTTTCCCGTTTCATGTGTGAGCTTTGAACATTGAACATTATACATTTACTTGAAATTTGTGTACTGTGTACTATGTACAACCACCATTAGCATTATTATTATTTTATGTGCGTAGTAGTGACTACTGTCTAGTGTCTAGTACCTAGTATCTAGTAATAACTGTGAACTTTGTCACCTATCTCTTCCGCTCTCTCTCTCTTTCTCTCGGATTCTTTACTATGTACACCTAATTGTTGTCTTGGAAAATCCGTATGTGAAGCTAGGATTTTAAATTCCAGGTGAAGAATAATAAGGAAGAGAACAAGAAAGAGGGAGAGAGAGAGTGAGAGAGAGTGAGAGAGAGTGAGAGAGAGTGAGAGTGAGAGACCCACAACTTTTGTTTCCAAAGCCCATAAGTTTCCTCATGTGAATGGAATGGTCTTCACTCTTTACTCTTTACAGTGAAGTAAAAAGTCACATCTCCCTCTATGTTTCATATAATAGAATGATACCCCAAGTTCATACAGATATACTCTAAACTATACGTACATAAAAATACATGAAATCCATCCATCCAGCTATCCATTCATAAAATGTACACAGTACATTTCTGTGAATAGAAGTAAAAGATGAGAGTTGAAAAGGAAGGTAAGAAGAAAGAATGAAAATCCCTTTGTTACTATCCGTCCTAATAATTATTTCTCTTTACTTACGGACCTTTTTCCTCTGTATAATATATTAGGCATTATGTATAAGGTGTGTGTACCATGTACATTACAATACATGTACTTAGTAGTTAGTAGTTAGACTCTCCATGTAGTATAATAATATTATACTTTGGGATGTATAATAATATTATAATACTGTAAGTGTAAAGAGTAAGGACAAAGCTTATGGCTGTTTTTGACGACAAAGACCAAAAACTTTTTGAGAATGGTGGAATTGGAATAACAAACTAGGAGTAGAAGATGGCGTAGATTTTACAGAGTTCACAGCCTATTAACTAAACTAACCAAGTACTGAATTCTGAATACTGAATAAACTGAATCCCTTCCACTTACACTATAGCCAACATGTAAGTTATGAGGTGACGGTCAACAGTCACATCGTAGTAATAACAATAACAATCGTATAATAGTAATGTGAAAAAAGAGGAAATCTCCTAAGAATAGGTATAAGTATATACACATAACAGCCAAAATACAAACCATATCAACACGGAAACTCTCACACAAATGACATGTGTAATGTACAAATGTATAAAATAAGAAATGAAGCATCTATGTACATTATAGTGAGTATAAAAAGCTTTAGTTTGAGTTTGAGTTTGTCCTTATTGTGGATCTATTTTCTCATTTCAGTTTACTGTAATGTCGTTGTCGTTTGTAACCCTAAAATAGAAATTGTGCTTTTCTTTGCGTAGTGCATGTAAGTATTATTATATTAATATATTGAGGTAGATTGTAGATTTGAATGAGTGCATGTGATGAAATATTAAATAAAATGAAATGTGATTGTGGTAGTTAGTCCACATTGCTTATTGGTTATTGCTCCTCTTTGTTTGCTCGACTTACTTCGACTTACTGTATGTTTGTGTGTGTTGTGGGAGGTGATCGCTGATCAATCTAATCCAAACTTTGGGTTCTTCAAACTTTAAACACTTCTTTTTTCTTGTAAAATATCATGTTCTGTGTTCAAGAAATGTAGAAATGTACTGTACATTCTATTTTATTTAATAGTTCCTGTATTTTCTACCTTTTCCCTCTTATTAATTTCATTCACTCTTTCAACTTTTCATTTTTGACTTTGACTTTTTCAAAGAATGAGGATCGTAAATGTCTACGTTATTTTATGTACAAAGTACATTTATAAATAAATTGACCAGATGGATTAGGCATTATGTAGTATATTATATATATAGAAAGTTCCCTGTAAACTGTAAGCCCCATAAAATCTCCAACAATTCATGTGTACAATTCAAGTTCATTGTAAAATTAAATAGCTGAAATGGGAAATGGGAAAATGATAGAAAAATCGTAAAATGATGGTAAAGAGATTGACCATTAAAAATACAAACTGGGTTTAAATAAATGGATGAATAAACATGACGCAAGAAACAAATTTATGAGTAGTATTTAAAGTTGACAAAATTGGCTAAAGATTGATTTCCATTTCAATTTCGATTTAAGGACGAGATGACGAATAACGTGTGGAAAAGAAGAAGAAGGAAATTATAGCCAATTCTACCGCCTCATAGTATAATGTTGTAAAGTGAAAGTAATAAATTTTGGTCAGAAAATGTAAAGAAAAGTAAACCAAATATAAAGTAAAGTAAAGTAGCTCTAGATTCTAGATTCTAGACTGAGTAATCAAAAGAAGAGGACGCAGGAGGAGGAGGTAACATGAAGTAATGTGAAATGTGTAGGGAAAGATCAAATGTAATATGATGAACTGGATGTATAATATGTATGTGTGATGTGTGATGGAAGTAAAGAGTAAAATGAAGCCATGTATTTGGAACCTTGAGTGTTGTACACTGGAAGAGGTTCCAAAGATGAAAATTTGGATATTGATTGAAAGAAAAGTGGAGAAATATATAGGAGTTTAAGAAAACTCATAAAACAGAGATCAAGTGTATTGGTTGAGATTGGAGGAGAGTTGTTCGAGTTTCGAGTCTCTAGTCTCGAGTTGTGTCTGTAAAAACTTGTACAAAAAGTCCGTATATGTGAACCTCTCTTTATCAGAGTGAAGTGGGAAATTCTGGATTCTCAATTCTCAATTCTCCATTCTAGATTGAAATGAAATGGAATGCAAGAGATACAGAGACAGAGTAGCAAATACTCTTACACACATTATATTATATTATATGTACACATCCACATACACATGGAAACTAGAAGCTAGAAAGTGGAGGATGGTGAAAACGAAAGGGAATATGTAACGCTTCCGTGCTCGTCCCTCTTCCTCATCGTCTTCGTCCTCTCTCACATTTCCTAGGTATATTGACATTTATACTGCACACTTGAGCTAAAGAAAGAATAAGAGAAAGAGAGAGCCAGCGACACTCCCTTCGTCTTCGTATTCGTCTTCTTCGTATCCGTACATTTATTGGCATACATTCGAAATAGAGGAAAAAGTACTGTGAGCTGTGAGGATGACTTTACTTTTACTTTACTTTATACTATGTATTTCTCATAGATGTATGTTGTACAATATATAAAATATATATGGATTCTCCAGTTGAGTCAAGTTGAGAGATGTGCATACATTTTAGAGCAATGTAAAGACATGTTACTAAAAAGTGAGAGAGAGATTGGAGACGAGTCCCGCAGCATGTCTTCACGCCTGGATTGTCACCTTTTCCATTTTCGCCAAATCTTATTAAATTCTCTCTTTCTCTCTCCGTTTCTCTCTCTCTCTCCTTCTTTTTCGGCCCCCTTTAATGGCTCATGGGTATCGTCTTTTTAACTACTGCCAACTTTCTATCCCATCTCCCATACAAATAATACAGTTGGACAGTCAGAGTTCCTCCGTTCAAAATTCTCAAAAAGATCTCAATGTGCAATGGACAATGAATACATGTATGTGGAATTTACAACTTGTACATTGTACATTGTACATAATAAAAACTAATACTAAAATAGTAATGTATAGGTGCATATCTTTTTCTCGTCATTTTTTCCTGTTGTTGCTCTTCTGTCGTCCACTCATCCGAAATCGGGAAGCTGAAATCCAACGTTTTCAACTTTATATATTTTAAAGATTAGTGTATAATGTGCATACTATATACAATGTACTATGCACAGACGAAGGATATGGGAGGCGGTGGAGGGCGAAGAAATGTGTTATTGTATTCTCCCTAATTCTCACAATTCGACTGTATTTTGGATGTTGGATGTCGCATGTTGTGCATGTACAATGTAGAATGTACAATGTGCACACATAAATAAACACATGTACACTCCGCCTAGTCTTATTGTATCATAAATAAATAGGCTGGGAGTATCACATTCTTTCATCTCCTGTTCATCTATTCTCCGTTCTCCGGTCTCCATGAACTTAACATTGAACAGCACCAACTACAACTAGAACACATAAGAGTACATGCAGAAAAAATATGTAAAAGTAAAAGTATTGTAGATTGTAGTACATGAGATATAAATATATATTTAAGAAAAAGAAGAGAGGATTTCAACTTGTGTTGACTGGAGTAGAGTTGAGTTACTTAAGTGAATTTAGTGAAACGAAATTTTAATATGAAGCATTTATCTATCCATTTTCTTTTCCCCTTTTCCCTTGAATTTTCCTCCAGTAAATATCATGTACAGGATTTTTCCCAGAATTTTCAAAGAAATAATAATAATGATGCTTTTTATATTTTATATTTTGTTTCATATTTTATACCATTTCCTCGGAGGATGTGTACTATTATTAAAAATGATGATATCGTCCAACTTTTTACTAACAAAAGATACGTATGTGTAGAGTTTAGATAGATGGATGGATATTATTCATGTCTTTGAAATTTGAGGTGTTTACTCACTACTGACACACACACACACAAATACAGATACACCTACAGATACATGCACATACCCACAAGAAGAGGTATAGCTGTTACCTAATTTTCCTTTTCCTCTTCCCAGCACCATCTTTTTACACCTTGCATAATTACGTCCAAAGTCTCAGTACTTTACGTTTTACGTTTTACATTATGAAGAAGCTTTATATCATTAGCATTGATCATTCATCATCTTTAAGTATTTTATATTTTATGTATATGTTTTTTTTTGAGCCTTTAAATATTCTATAGAATCTTTTCCTTTTTTTGTACAAAATTAGAACCGAAATACTTTCCTCCTGTACCTTAATTTTTCACTTGTACAACAGTACACAGTTTTTGACAGTGAAGTTGACTTTATTTAATAATTTTTAACTCACATACTTCAGTCTTTGTTTGTGGAGACAAATTCTCTATTCTGTGATTCGAAAATGGAAAATGGATGATGAGTACTGGATTTTTCTTTAAGCTGGTTGAATAATTTGACTGATGCTTGATGTCTGATTCCTGATAACTGATAAGTGATAAAAGATAAGAAATTTGGAGGAAGGGATAATTGATAGAGTATGATTTGACCTCTTGGCTGTCCTTTTTTCTACTCTGTCATTGTTTTACCTTTGTTCCGTTTCTTTCTTCTTCTCCTTCTTGTTTTTACCTTCTTCGATTTTAGATGTGCATGATGGGGATTGTGGATGTGATCGATATGGAGTTTGTGTCTACTGTCGAGTGTAGAGTGTAGAGTTGAAAAATACTTTTTCAGGTATTGTGTTGCTACTTGCTACTACTTTGAACTATACACTTCCTAATGTACAAAATATTGTGTGTAATGAATAATGAATAATGAATAGTTTTAAGAGGATTCGAAATAGGAGTGAAATATCACAAAGATCTATGTAGACTGAACCTCCTGCTGTGAAAAACAAAAGCCTCACTTTTGTCTCATGTGTACAGTAAAAAGTAAAGAGTGAAGAGGGAACAGCTCAACCTTAACTTTTTCCAAGAGTCCAAGATCAAAAAGTTGTTAAGACTTTAAACGTTGTTGTTTTTTCCTGTCTTATTCCTCTTTGTACTCTTCTTTGTATTTATATTCTGCATCATCCTCATCTTTTTTGTCTTCAACTCTTACTCACTTTGTGTTCTTTGATCAGGTTGAAACAACTCTGTTTCGGCATCTTCTTCTTTTTTTTCTTCTTGATTATCATTTGCTATTATTGGTAGTGCCCCCATATACTTTATACTTTATACACTGTACACTGTACTTTGTACCAATTGTCTGACAATGACAAAGCAAATTTCCTGGTGAATCTGAATTTTCATGGGCCATACTGTTCATATATACTCCATACTCTATATTTTATATTCTACATGCAACTGCAACTCAGAAAGTACACGTAATATAATAATAATGTAATGTAATGAGGCAGTTTTTTAAGGTATTGCACTGCATTAAAATTTAAAATGCATGTAGTATGTAGTATATAGTATGTAGTGTAAATGTAAATGTACAAGAAGAACAAGAAGAAGTCCTAAGAAACAACCATTACTCGACACTCGACTCTACTTTATGTTCTATGCTAATGGAAAATGGAACTAAAATGATTGTCATTAATACTATGAAAAGATTAAAGATTCTTAATACAAGATCTTTACTCTTGTTGTTGCAACTCACGAGTATTGAGTATATAGATTGGAGATTGGAGTTTGGAGATTGAAGCAATGACTATTATAAACTGACAATTGTGATCGTCTCATCTACTGACTCTTCTATCTCTGTGTGACTTATTATTATTATTATTATTATTATGACTATTTAAGCCAAAGTTTTCTTCCAGATGAAAATGGTAATTACAATGCTGTGTAAACGAACGCCATTCTCTATTCTCTATTGTTAACTTTTTATAGATAGTAAAAGTTAAGATTCATCTTTTTTTTTCTTTGTACAATATGTGCATTGTGCATAAGTGTAAACAGTAAACAGTAAAGTGCATGTGTGAATATTACACATGCTTTAATTTATTCTCCTTCTTTTTCTTGGTTTTGGTTTGTCTGTTAAATACTTAAAAATATGGATCAGATTTAAATCAGAAAGGGAGAAGTGCACAAGAGACAAACCCAAAACTGATGGTGATGTTTATTATGTATTATGTATGTAGAACGTGGAGAAAGAGAGAAAGAAACTCCGATTTGTGACTGTCCAATTCTGTCTTCTCCCTTTTGGTCTTTCGACCTTGGTTCTTGGTTCTTGGATCTTCTTTAATGCACAAGTCCGTACGTAGATTGTACATTGTACAGTATCATCTTTATAGTTGCACCGGTCAGCAATAGGATTTGTACAAGAAGAAAGACGAGAAATGGTAGGTATCTAATGTCCAATGTCCACAGAAATAGAGGAGGACGGAAAGGGGAAAAGTGAGAGAGCGAGAGAAAACTAAAGGGATGGAACTTCTTATCTAATCTGATTCATAGGAAGGATTTGGACTGTGAACTGTGGTTATTCTCCAGAATGGAATGCTTTGGAAGCTCCATTAAATGTCCACAATAAATCCCCCATTGTCCATTCAATCCCCTGAACATTTGCTAAACTCTAGACTACCAGGAAAAAATAGCATGTCTAAAAAATTGGTTCCTGGTTCTTCCGTCATTGTCCTTGCCCTTGTCTTGGTTCTTGTCTAATAGTACTCGTACTCGTATTTGATGGTGGAGGATGGTAATTAATAAATTTATGTGGAGATGAACGCCTCTTGAAATACGGATATTGTACCAGGAAATGAACAAAACACCCCCGACTTTGTGCGTTGCACATTCTATAAATGATGATGTAAAACATTAAGGACATAGAAAAAGAAAAGGCATGGTGATTTCATTCGTAATTTGTAATTTGTATTTAGTATTTAGCGTTTAGATACTTGCTGATTTCAAGATGTGTGTTCAAGTGGAGTACAAAAGTTTATTCCGGTTTCACAGCAATAGCAAAGTAGAAGTATCGACAATGGGCAATGGACAATCGACATGTGATATGTACAATTTACAATTTACAGGGCCAGTGAGGGCGAGAGTGCAGGAGTGTTTAATCTGTAATCTGGATAGCTTTTCCTCTCGACTCTCGTCGGTTCAAATGTTCAAATGCGGTGTGGTTTTTCTCGTTGAAGAGACAAGAGAAAAGAGTACTTTGAAACCATTAGTTAGTTGTTGGAAAATGTGTGGAGAAGATAGAAGACGTATAGAAAAAGAAGGATAGAAAAATCCCGTCGCGCGAGAAAGAGCGTCCAAGTCAAGGAGCAAAGGGAGAAAATTCTTTGAGGTCCAACTCCAAATCCAACTCCAACTGTAAATCGGAATACGAATACGAATACAGGAAGGTCTAAATTGGATTTAATTTCTTTCCTCTCTTTTCATCCTGGAACTTGTCAAATTAAATTTAGTGAAGGAATGGAGAATCAGTGGAGAGTGTGGGATGAAAGGGAGTTTCAAGTCTTGTGTATTTGGTATTGGGTCTGAGAGTGAGAGTGAGAGAAATGGTTCAAGTGAATAAGAACCTTACACGCTACACGATCCAGGCTTATTGCTTATTGTACAGTAGATTCTAAATTTGAGTGATGACCGGTGAAAGGCATGTACATCACTATAACCAGTTTTGTACAGTGTACAGTGCACAGTGCACACTCAAAACTGGGCACATGTACAATGTGTCTATACGTATAGTGTATAATGACATAATGTTTAATGTATAATTTGTTGATTCCCTCAAAGGTTTTTTTTTCTTCCTTAATTTCCCCACTGGACCTATTTTCTATTTTGCTTGGATTTCCATTGTTCTCTCATGTTCATGTTTGTAGACTTTGGATTGTGGATATGCACAGCTATACTCTTTTTACTTTTTACTCCTAGTAACCCTTATCGTATACTGGATATAGGATACACAGTTTAATTTGTTTTATAGTTTATATCCAGTTCAAAGACACTGTCTTAGATACTCTTGATTCTTGATATTTTATATTATACTCACCTTTCTTTGGATTTTGGATACATCCATCTATGTATTTTACATCTACATCTATATGTAAAATGTTTTATGTACATTGCCTTTTTCTTCTTTTCCTCCTCCTCGTCGCTCTTTTGTCTTGTTTCTTGTTTCTTCTGTGTATACGATTCGATTTCTACTTCTACTTCTACTTTTACAGAATACAAGAACAAGTAGAGGACATCAAATTAATGTGATTATGTAGAATTAATCATCTTAATGGTCCTTGTTGAAAAGGACTAGTGAAATATAATGATACCTTGTATTTTTTTTCCTGCTGTGGCTGGTCTAGTTTAGTTTAGTTTAGTCTAGTCTCCTGGTCTCATTATGAAAATCTATCCAGAACACACTCTATCTATATCTATATTATTTCATTTTGTAGCTTATACACATATAAATATAAGACTTTGAAGAAAAAGACTTTTGTTCTTGCTCTTGTTCTTGTGCGTCTTCCTGTCGTGGAGATAAACTGAGAACCTGAAAACTGCATGGTTTTTTTATACAAGTGCAAATATATAGACAATTTACAGCGTATATTATACATATTATTATTATTATTTATAGCTTCCTATTTTTGCTTCCATTTTGCTGCTGGAAGTTGTTCTTGTCTCTTATTTTACTATGAAACATTCGGATTCGGATAAGAAGATTCTAGTTTCAAGAAATAGTATAGAAAAGTAAGTGAAAGAGTGAGTGAGTGAAGATTAAAGAGAGAGAGAAAAAAAGAAGAAAGACAAAGGAGGATCGCGGATCATTTTTTCGAGGAAACCGAAAACAGAAAAGTACAGCAAAACTGTTCTAAACTCTGTAATATCTTTACTCTGTACTCTGTTCTGTAGAAAGAGTAAAGAGTAGACAATAGACAATGGAGCATCCCACTGACAAAAGTTAGACATCATTAGCTCATTCATTCTTTCCTTCTTCCTTTCTCTTCTCTTTTTAATACGATCCGCGAAGCAAGTGGAGGAAAAGGATACCTAGAATATAAATGACAGAAAGAAAGAAAGAAAGAGTGAGGAGTGAAGAGTGAACATGAGCTAGAAGCAATAAGCAAGTGGAGCAGGAAAGTTTAGGGGAAAATAGAAAAAAAAAGAATACCTACTAGTAGATTGTCATGTTTCATGTGTCTTGTATCAAGTATCATTGTGTGCAGTGTGTAGTGGTAGTGTTTTTAGATTCCTTTTTTTCTCTCAGTTCTCGATTCTCAATGTAACAAAGAGGAAATGAAAATAAAAGAAACAGTGGCTAAATACAGGAACATGTCATGCTAATTATTTTACTCGTAACTGGTAACTGGTAAAAGAAAGGAGAAATGAATGAATGAATGAATGAATGAGAATGGAACAAAAAGGATTTTGTTTCTTTTCAAAGAGAGAGAGACAGAGTAAAAGAGTCATGTCGTTCTTTTATCTATTCATATGATGCTATTATTATTATTACTATTATTGCTACTCTCTGTGCATTTTTCTCTTGTTTTGCATCTCTTTTTTTCGGGTCGAGTGATTAGTGGTTACATGTTACATAGATTATAGATAAAAATTTCCATCATCGTGCTAGTGTAATTTACAACAAAAGAAAGAAAAAGAAAAGAAATTCATAATTAAAATGAAACTGTTCGTAAAATACTTGAATCTTTAATCAATCTCGCTGTAACATTTTCAGCTCATATTCTTAAACATTTAAAACTTAAAACAGTCGAAATTTAGAGCAAAAGTTAGTTTCATCCTAATTTTTATTATTTTACTTGAAACTTGAAATATTATAGAAAATATCCAGAATGCATTGAAGTGAAAATGTGAAACAGTATTTTGTATTTTCAATGTTCTTTTGGTCCATCATTTATTATTTTACATGTTTGTATTTTGTATGCAAAGAAAAACGCAGAGCGGCTTGTGAGTTGTGAATTGATAAACTTGAATGTGTGAAAATGACGATGAAAAGAAGAGCTATACAGTGCAATGTACAAAATACGAAATAAACGAGTAATGATGTCATTTTTTCCTCTTTCTTCTCCAGTTGGATCTTTTATCTTCTATTACACAACACACAATACTCAAGCTCAAGTCTCAAGACTCAAGACTCAAGTGTAATCTAATGTAATGTCCGTGCGTGCAGTCAAATAATGGCAGAGATCATGGACTGGAATGAACTCAGCGGTATGCAATGCATATTTATACACACACAGAGATGAAGCATTTATATAATGTGCTCTGTGACTGGATTTTTGAGAGGACCCTCAAAAAAGAGAGAATAAAGAAGTAGACGGCGACATGTATCTTGTATGAACAAAAGTTACATATGACTGTGACTCTTTCTCTCTCTCTTTCTCTTCAGCTCTGATTGTCTGCGTGCTTTCCTGCCGACTTCTACTTTTATTTCGCCGTCCGTGAATGTGGATTCAATCCTCGTCAATCCCTACACTTTCTCTCACTGTTACTCCTACGTACAGATATTAGGGATACGGATTACGGATAAAGCTGAGATGAGATGAGATGTTCTGAATATCACCTCAAATGCATGTACAATGTACAATGCACACAGTATAAAGTATACAGTAATGATGTAAGGGGGGGTGAAATGCATATGATTATTATCATGAGCATGATCATCACCATCACCATCATCTCTTGTGGAAACGTGTGAAGCTCATCTATGCAAATGAGTTTGAAGAGCATCAGGTCTATTAAAATTATTGTCCGTTTATGCTAAAGAACTCGCGACTTGTCTTCGCGAGCTCAAAAACTCAAAAAAGCTCACAGGGATCCGATGTGTTTATATCATGTGTCCCATGTCCTATTTCGTATGTTACCTGCCCCCTACAAGGCGAAAATAAATAGTTTTATACATATCGTATTTTTCTCCGTCTCTATCGTCAACCTTCTTCATTTTAGTTTTAGTATTCTTGTTCTTTTTCTGGTGTAATATGTAATATGGTTGTCTGTTTTTATTTAATGTCATGGACGTTCTGCTGGTTTTGGTTTTGGTTCTGGACCCTTTTTATTACTAGTTTTATGTGACTCTATCGTTGAAAACTCAGACGGAAAACCAAAGACCAAATACCAAAGGTTTCATATCTTGACACTTGAAAACTGAAAACTTATGTTAAACATGAACAAATATCAGAGGTTTCTTTGTAGCCTTATTTATACCTTTAATTTTTCTCTCATGTTTAATCATTATAATATTATCAATTATCTCGTTTATTTTCATTTTCCATTTTCCATTCCAGTGGAGTCGAGTATTTTTATGTGTATGGTGTATGTATTATTAATTTACATTTTTGAATGTCAATGTCATTATTTCCTTTTGCGTTTTAAGGTTCCAGTATATCTTTATTCTTGGTTTTCTTAATCTTACTATTTACTATGTATAATTATTATGCATATAAATAGGTATTTAGTATTTATATTTCATGTTGTCCATATTTAGAGAAACTCCAGTTCTGTAAGTAATAAAAATGGGAATTGAATTAGGCTAACATTTGTACTTTATACTTGATACTGGATACTTGAAAGTAGCTAGAAAGTATATGTATCTTGTATGTTCACAGTGAGTAGTGAGTTGTGATTAAAATTCATGAGCGATGGTCTTTTTTTGGGTATCATGAGTTTACGGAGATTCAGAGATGCATTATAATATTATTATTATTATAGCACGGATATAAACTCATTTGAAGTTGGACGGAGGTGCGCATGCATACCTTGTGCATGAGGTGATGTGATGATGATAATAATAATAATAATAATTCTGATGTTGATGTTTTTCTGTTCTGGATGAAGGTTTAGTTAAGACTTAAGACAGTTTAAAGTTTAGTATATTTCTCACCATCTCCTTTTCTTTTCTTCCTCTCCAACGACACGTTTTATAAAAGCTTTTGTATCATCCGTGTAAAAGAAGTTGAGTTGAGATCTGAAAGGTGAATACTGAATGTTATTTATAATAATAATAATAATAATGATTAGATGAGTGTGTATTATATAGTGTGTATGCATAGATGTATGTATGTTGTTACTTGATATCTGTCTGTTTTTATGCATCCATGTACAAGTATTTTTGTGAAGGGGTCTTTCTATTCATATTTTATACGGAGAGGGAGAAAGAGAAGAAGAAAGAGATGAGGGAGAGACGTACACTGGCACTGGCAGACAGACAGAAAAGAAGTGGGATTCTTTTTTTGGATGAGGCTGCTATTAATTTGTAATTCAAGCCTAGTGTGTGTGTGTGTGTGTTTGTGAGTGTGTGAGTGCTACCCACGGTGTTTATTAATATCTCATTAATCAAAGCATTTAGTGGAATGATAAGCGGTTGACGTGTAGTGTAGGCTGTGTACTGAGAGAAGATTAACCCTTTTACCCTCAAAGTCTCATTTGTTATGCATTATGCATTCATGTATTCTCTCTAACTGTCTCTATACTCTATACACTTTACACTACATTTTACATTCTACGTTCCACATCCGACAACTCCTAAGCTTTTTTTTGTACTTGAGAGATATGTCGAAAATTAAAAAGAACATTAACTGTATTATGTATTATGTATTAGGTTATCATAGCACTCTTTTATTTTCTCTTACTTTTACATTTTACATCAATGTGCGTTGTGCATACTTAATTCTTATACATTATACACGCGTACAATGTACATTGTACATTGTGTACAAGTGCTCATTTTCTTCTTTCTCTTTCTCTCTGAAACAAATATAAAAGTTTATATGTACTTGCGTCTTTCTCCAAACTCCAAACCCCAAAATCAACATTATCATCAAAATCTCTGTTGTACAGGGTTAGTTTATTTTATTTTAGGTTACCTTTCTTTCTCCTTTATTATCTATTTACTATCTACCATCCCCATTTATCGTTTATTGTTATTCCTTCCCATTTGACTCTGTTGGATTCTTTTCTCCGTTTTTCTGTTAAGTGTTTAGTTTCTTATACTCAATTCAACTGGCTAATTAACCTGAAATTACAGATTTAGAAATTGCTTAAGTTTTATCTTGCATGTTGTTCATTGTACAGATGAAGGTACAAGCACGAAATTAAGAGAAATTTTCAAATACATAAAAGCTTGTGATTCCGCTGTGTCTAAGCTGTAATGAGTGATTTTATCTAAAGCATATTAGTAAAAATAAGAGTTCTTGTGACGCAGCAAATATTTTCTTGCATCTTGTAAGCTTTACAAATTTGATTGTTGATTGTTGATTTGAGAACATTCTAACGTCAACAAGAAAAAAGATGGTGTAAATGTTTGGCGTTTTTCTTATTATTTTTGTAATAGTATGCAAATGAATTTTTACGCACATGGATAGTGTGATGTCAAAAGACAACAGTTTTTGTTAGAGTTTCTTGGGTCTTTTGTTTCGGAAAAAAATGATGTCATAGGATAGAATATTTCTAGATTCTAGATCTAGTTTCTATTATTATGTAAATGGAAAACTAATTTGAAAATTTTAATTTGGTCTCGGGTTTGTAATTTCCTCATGGATGGTTTGTTGTTTGTTGTGTGTAACTTGGAATTTGGAACTCATCATGTTCCTTTTGATGTTGATTCATTCTTGCTTTTGGTCTTTTTAGATGAATTTATTCACAGTAAAATTGTAATCACTCGAGTCTGGAGACTTGAGACTTGAGTTGGAAAGGCGGACATCTCATGTTGTCTATTTGTAATTTGTAATTTGTACATTGTATAATGCTGTACGGAATAAATCTGCTAGGAAACTAGAAACTAGTAATGTCAAAGATGGTGATGATGATAATAATAATGATGATGATGATGAGAAGAAGAAAATTGAGAGGGACAGGGATTCAATTGGAGTATCTACATTTTAATACAAGATGTTGATTAATGGGGATGCAGATGATGTTTGTGATGTGTTGAGGAATTTACATTTGGATGAGTCACGCGTTCACTTGACCATCGTCCAAAGTCCAAAATCTAAACAGGGAACGAGTCAAATTCTAAACTCTAAACATCAAATGACGATCATTGTGATTATCACTCGACTAGACACTAGACCGAACGAAACCAAAATGTAGAGTAGAATATAACATGTAATATGTGAAGCTGTATGGAAATTTCCTTTCCTTATTTTACATCAATACGTATGTAGTATGTTCAGCAGTGAAAGAATGCTTTTATGTTTTAATATGTATGCATCATGTATTATCGATGTAAATGTAAAACTATTGCATTCTACATTCTACGTTCTGCATTCTGCATGAAACGTGAAGCTTGAGAATCGAGCATTGAGCATTGAGTGGTCTGAACTGAGGAGTGAACGGGTATCGAAATCATGATTGTGGATGTACCTCCCAGGGTGAGTGACAATAGTTGTGATATATATCAACGAGAACAATATGGACAGCAACGCCCATTACCCATCATATCATATCGATGAACCATCACTCAAATCTCAAATCATTTCAGCTCTTCTTTTTTTTCGTCTTATTTATTCACAAGTCTCATCACTATCATCATAATCATCCTCTTCTTCGTTCGTCATCATCATCCCTTCTTCGTTAACGGAATGATATTTATTATTTATTACTAATAATAATAATACTCATACCTTCTTTTGTAAAGATTATATTATACAAATCTTAAGTATACAAAAGCTTACACAAATACACAAATAGGTACATAACACATAACATTAAACTTTAGCTCATTTATTATTTATTATTTATCATTTACTTATTTCTCGTTGTACATTATACATTGTAGATCTTACATTTCCCAAAACTCAAAACCAAAAGGTGAGGTTACCTTTCTCGTTTTTCATCTCGTATCTCGTATCATGTTATGATGACGTGATGTTCATATATGGGAGGTAAAACCTGTGTTGAATCTATTCACTATTGAATATTGAATATCTGTATTTTGTATTTTGTATTCTGTATTTTGAGTAGTGTCATTATTTTTCTTCCTCGTACCTCGTACACATAAAAACAGAGAGTCAAGAGATGGGAAAAAAATCCTTCTTTGATAATAATCGCTGGCTCTCAAACGCTCAAACTTTATAAACTAAATCAACTCATTACTCATTCATTCAAGTTGAGTTATTAATTCATCCAAAGAGGGTTTTTTTAACCATCCAGCCATCCATCCATATTTCACTAATGAAAAGAAGAGAGCAGCTAGGAAAATCATAAAAAGATGAAGAGAAATATATACAGGATACAGAAAGAGAGTACATAATAAAATACTCTCTATCGCATCGCCTAAAATTAAGCTTATGACAACTGTCGTCCTTATTAAGAAAAGTTAGTGGAAGACGTAGAATGTTCTTGTTCAGGGTTCAGTGTACATTGTACACTGTACAGTGTAGAAAGCTAGCCGATGTCTCAGATGGGAATAGTTGATATGGCTCGATGGACTTGATAACTCAAGTCTCAAGGAGTAAAGAAAAGAACGGGAAAGCAAAAAGAAAAAGAAAAGGAATATGAGGAAAGGAAAAGTGTAGAAAAAAACGGTTGCCGCTGTAATCTGTACTCTATAGAGAATAGAGAGTAAAGAAAGGAGAAAGAACCGTGGCCTGGCCTGGCATGGCGTGGCGTGGCTCATAACACATAACACTGGCGGGGACAGAAAGTTTGTCTCCTTTATTAACACAAGAGAGTGCACAGGAGCATCAATTCAATTTAATTACCCCGACCTTCCTGATTAACTGTAGACTGTAGTAGATATACAATATACATATACGTGTATGGGTATTTGTATACGTAAAAATAAGAAGTATGAACCAACCAACTTGTGAGTAAAGCAACACTTTTGCAAACCGCCCAAACAAGTGGAGAGGAAGGAAGGAAAAGTGTAATACAATATGAGGAAAAGGATAAAGGATAAAAAGAAGGAGAGTGTAGTGTTGTAAGTATGAGTAAGTAAGATGAAGGGAAAGGGAAAGGCAAAAGAATGACGAGGAGAAAAAAAAAGTTTAATCAAGGAGACTGGGCAAGACTGAGTTAACGAGAGAAAAAAAAATGCAAACCACCGCATGCACAAACAGAAAGCGGAGCAGAAACGAGGCAGAGACAACCCTCATGCTCCTATAACAGAAAAAGTTTTAATTAATCTTAAATTAAATTGTGAGTTTCTTTGGGATATCAACATTCTCGTGTTGATGAAAAAAGGATTTGGTCCTTGGTTTCGCTATGCGCTCTATATATTTTATGCATATTCTTTATTCTTGTATTTGTGTATAGCGAGAGGGGAGATGTTTTTTGAATTTTTTTTCTGTAGTTCTAATTCATGTCCCTCTTAAACTAGGAAACCCTGATATCTGATATGCATATATTTTGACGTAGTTCTCATTCCAAAGAGTCTCTCTCTCTTTGAGCTATAGCTTCATCTATAAAATTCACTCTTTTCCCTATTGGTGTACAATTAATAGAATGTCGTGCATATATAAATATATTATAGCTGTAGTTGTAGGTTGTAGCGGTATGAGGACGAGGAGGACGTTGATGATGATAATGATAATGATGACTGCTTTGCTTCCTTTCATTTTTTTTTCATTCTAATCCTCAAACTTCTTTCATTTACCATCCACATCTCTTAATTTGTCTCCTATCATTATTATAGTCATCCTCTACTCAGCATTTTCTCATTATAATCATATATATTAGATACTGGGTACTGGATACTAGATACTAGCCCTACCACCACCACCAACCACCACTCTCTTCTCTCTACTCTTTACTCGATTAGCTACATAATCCTGTATACCTTGGTATTTCTATTACCATTTACTATAATATATATACTACGCCTTCTTCCTTCCGAATTTCTTCTTCTTTTCCTTGAATTTCCTCTGCTCTTTCTCTCCCCTTTCTCAACTTTCCCTTATAATTGGAGAGCAGCATTTTACTCATTTATGATGGAGATTCTTAGCATGTGATATGTATTATATTATGTATTACTTGTACTTTCTACTGTTGGTTGAGCTCCTTTTTACACTCATCAGCATTTGTGTGACGATTGACGACTATATCCTATATCATTGTATAATACTTGTTGTACATGTTCTTGGATAAAAATTCTTATTATTACTTTTCTACTTTCTACTACTTTTTACTTTTGCCCTTTTCCTTTTCTCTACTCTTTTACTACCATCTACCATATTAAAGAACATTTATATTTTATATCTACATAGTTTTTATCAAATAGAAATTATTATGCAATATAAAATATAAGCGAAGACGAAGGACGAGAGCGAGGGATTTTTTATTTATTTATTTATGAAGATTGTATAGATTAAGATTTTAGATGCGTAGCCTATACATGTATAATGGAGGGTCAATATTCAATATTGTGTAGACTGTAGACAGTAAGTAATATAGCAAGCATTTCATTTCATGGAAATGAACTTAAGAAAGTGACCATTAAATAATAATTCATAAAGTATAAGGCATATGGAATATATGGATAGGGGGATTTTAATAACAAAATGCAGATAGTCAACCTTATTATATTAACATTGAACATTGAACATAGAAGTATACGTTGTCCATTTGTAGAAGAAATAGTCCTCATCGTTCGAATTGGGGATTAGTTTGGATATAAAGTATAAAATATAAAGCATGAAACATGAAGAGTGTAGAGTGTAGAGGTAGAAAAAGAGAAAGCTGTTTCGGCTGTAGTTTTCCCTATACGATCTTTTTCAATCTCAATCTTTTCTCTCTTTGTTCGCCATTAAGTACTTTTTACATTTTATATGCATAATGCATAGCAAAAGCAGTCTTCATTAAACTGCACTTGATCCTTGATCAGAGAGTCAATAGGGAAAGTAAGAGACTAGTCTTCTATATATTCTATCAGCTTTGATTCATGATGCTCCTGACCATTTTTTGGGTTTCTCAAAGATTGCCCTGTCAGTATGTACCTGTGTTCAGGATTCTATAAGGATTAAGATATGTTTTGAGTTTAAAAGTTTGAGATTAATCTGTATACATGCAATATGCAAGGTTTTTTGAATATTGCTCATTATGGATTATGGATAATGTATAATGTGCTGTGTAAAATGAAAGGGTAAAACTCCATTCACCTCTCATTTTATTTGCTAAAAGTCTATGGGTAGAGTTCATTAATATGTAACATAGAAACATATGGCTATATTATGTGGACTGGGGTACACATTTATAGATGTACGTTTTCCGTCTTTTAGGTTTTAGGTCTTAATTCACTGTTTTTAGTTTTTAGTGTTTGGCTATAGACGCAATATATACATGAAAAATGAAAACATTTAAAGTTATAAAAGAGGATACATTTTCAATTCAAATGGTTTTCATTTTAAATTGTAGTGCATTTAAAAATTAAAAGGGTAATGTTTTATAATTCATAACACAATACAGCATGTAATTCTGTGGTGAGTAAACTTGAAACTTTTGAATTTTGAACTAAAAGGAGAATGTGCGTTTATATAAATGGAAAGTGGAAGGGTCGGCGAAGTAAAAGTTTCCATATAATATTCATTTAGTATTCCATATTCAACATGCAATAGTACTTATTATGAGTGTGTCTTAAATATTTTCCCGTTGTCCTATTTCATTAGAAAAGAAGGATGTGTACATAATACATCATATGAAATATTATGGATGGATTATAGATTATAGTATCAGAAAATGTACTTAATCATATTCATTTTCATATTTACATTAAATGCATGCTAAGTTTAAACAGTACAAATAGATACTTTGAAGTTTGAAGTTGTACTCCATTTGAATAAAATTGAATACTTTATAATAATGCTGTGTAGGAGGGTACAGCAGGAGTTGAATGTTGAATTTCTATTTGACTATAATAATATTTTATATTATGTATGTTTTTTTGTTTGTATAATTAATTTGTAGATTACTTGGCAGAGGCTCCATGTTCGTATTTTCCTCGAATCAATTTAAATCACTTATTGATTTGAACAATTGGAATAATGATGGAATTGGAAATGGGAATATTTTGGAGTCTCTCTTGGATATTGGAGCTGGAGATGGGTCAACGACGGAGCGACTCAAGAACTATTTTCATAAAGTATATGTGACGGAAATGTCTAAACCAATGAAGAGGGCATTAGCAAATAAAGGTTTCACGTAAGTCATGAATTATATATATCTAAAATGTACTCATATCAGTATTATACACACTATTATTAGTCGTTCATGGTTCATATAGTTCATAGACTCGACTTCATACTGTGTGCACAATGTGTATTGTACTTGGCTCTCTGTTTTGTCGTATTTTAACTTTTTGTCTTTTGTGCCTTTACTAAGTACATATCTACATGTATGTGTACATTATACATATACATACGAGCTTTTAGTACCACATTAAACATTTATTAAAGATTTAGATAGGACGCACACATGGAGCAAAATATTTGTATTCCATAATATTATTTTTTGTACCTTGAGAGTACCACCATTTAAAGTTCAAAGTTTTTATTTGGTATTTTTTTGATAAGCTATAACATATTATGTACAATGGAAAATAGAATAGGACTTTTTTTAAGCATTATGAAGTCAATTAATTTGTCATTTGTAAGATGCACTCGTCAGCAATTTTACATAGATGTCATCTATGTGTAAATGTAAAATTTAATAGGAATGGAATTTTAATACTTTGTCACCAGCAATTCAGAATTCAGCACAATCGTCGTTTTTTTTCTGGTAGAAAGAGTGAAAATAGAAAATTAGAAAGTATAGAGAATTCAAGTACATAGTAGTATAGAATATAGAAGCCTGCAGTTAATTTCATGAAACGAAGTAGGTCTCATTTCTATCTTTTTTCTACTTGAAATTCATGTTAATTAAACCATATGTCTGTATCTCTATAGTGTATAGCGTATAGCAAAAAAACGGGTTGGAGTTTTAGTGAAAGAATGTTTTGGGAAAGTTTCAAGAAAAGGAAGATTTTCATGACACAGAAAGAAAGTTGATACTCTCTCTTCATTTAAAGATGTTATACGTACATACTGAGTTACTTTTTCTCTTACTTCCTATGTATTTTGCTTCGTATATCATGCACAATAGATTGTATAAGGCATACCTATATACCTACATATGGAAGACATAAAAAAAGTTGAGGAGAAGAAGAAAAAGAAGAAGGGAGTCTATTTTCTAAAAAATATTGCTTCTTCCACCCGTCACCCTCCATGGATATGTAGATGTAGCATTTCATTTGATTAGATTCGACTTTTTTTTAATTAATTAGGACTTTTAAGAGAGAATGGAAATGTTCGTGAGATGTGAGAAGATGTGAGAGGAGTGGAGAAGAAAAAAGGAGAGTAGATGAGAGAGGAAGAGCTATATTATCATTACACAGACATCGTATCAGTGAACTCCATTCGAGAGAAAAAAAATGTCATGGACTTGGAAACTTGGTCTCAATGATAGTGCTGATTTAATTAGAGAAAGCTTGGTGAATAATTTTTCCTCTGCACGCTTCTGCATGTAAATTTAAAACCCTTAACAGTTTTTTTTACTTCCTTTCTTTCTTTCTTTCTTTCTCTCTCCGTGTCTACAGTCTACAACGAGTAAGAAAGCTATGATCTATACATGTGTGTATATATAGTAGATAGGTAATTTATATTACACGGTGTTCAGATATATATACTAAAGTTTATCGTTACACACTTGTATATATGTAAGTTAATGTAGTAAATAGTTGAACTAACTAAAATGAACTCAAAGTTTGACCATATTATAAACTTACATATGTATACATATTACATACAAAATGTAATTTACAAGATAGTGGATAAACTTTGATGATGATGGGTACTATTATTACTATTCCATAAAATTGTACAATTTTGAGTCTCATTTGTTTGCTCCTTCTTCTTATTTACACAAAAACTTTCTTGTGTCGTACAAGTTGTATCACTGAAATTTACATTTTTTTGGAATTAATTAATTCCATTTACACTACAAGCGAAGCAAAATTTTTTGTAATTGTAAAGTTAAGGACATGGGCTTTAAAAAAAATACAAAAAATGCAAATTTTTGTATTTAATCAGTTATGTATATATATGCACTATACACATTGTCGTAAATACAAACTCCTTTCTATTGTGCTTGTTTAATATGTCTTCAAATTCCAACTTGTGATTTAAAACACGTTTTGTTTTGTTTTTTTTTTTATTCTGTATGACTGTATACAGAGTTTTAGAAGAAACTTCCTGGAGTAATAGTTCTCTACAATTTGATGTTGTAACATGTCTAAATGTATTGGATCGTTGTGATAGTCCCATGACTTTACTGGAAAGTATTAGAGCAGTACTTAAACCAAATGGACTTGCTGTCATTTCCCTCGTCATTCCATATAATCCTTATGTAGAATTTGGAGAACATGAGAATCACAAACCAAAGGAAAGCCTACCGATACGTGCAAAAACTTTTAATCAAGAAGTAGTCAACTTAATTAATAATGTATTCATTCCAAATGACTGGGAAGTAGTACGATGGACTAAATTACCTTATTTATGTGAAGGAGATATGCGCCAAGCATTTTATTGGCTTAAGGATGTGGTCTTTGTCATTAGAGATACAAAAAGTAAATAAATAAACTTGTTGACATATTATGCCTATATTGTTATAATATTATTATGTTGTATACTTACATAATATATAAACTACTCTATACTATTTAATATTTAATTTTATAAACATAATATATGCAAAAGATAAGAGTTGCTCAAAACATAATACTACTTAGTGTATAAAATGTTATTTTATGCAAAAAAAATGAAACAAAAGATAATGACTTCCAAAAAATTTAAAAAATACTTAGAACCTTTTTTTTCTAAAAACAAACATAAAATTTGAATGCTTTATTTTAAATGTATGTAGTGTAGATTATAGATTACATTATAACTATATACTATACATTTTATATCAATTATTGCAATTTGCAGCAATATGTACAAAAGAATTTGTGTTTTTGTAAATTTTTTACAGTAACTTTTTAAAACGAACGAACCATATAACGGAAAAATTCACAAGAGTACAATAACTATATGATGAAAATAAATGATAAAGCATGTTTTATATATTATACAGATGAGAACATGAGAATAAGTAACATACATAGTATACATAATATTATTACTACTTACTTGTATTATATTGTAATACAAAAAAAAATTGAAATCGAGTTAAATACATTTTGTTACATATGTACAGTATACAGCGTTGAAAATAACGTAAAGGTTGAAGATAGTATACAGAATACAGAGTATAGATATATATATATATGAAGATTGTTGTAGTTTATTTTGTCCATGATACTTTTGGGATATCAAAATGTTCTGTCAAATTATCCAAATGTCGATTAAATTCTTCTACTCTCATTTTATGAGTTTTGGATGCTTTGTCCATGACCCTTTTTTCTTTCTGTAATGTAAATAAATAAATAAATCAAAAATATAAACAAATTGTTACAAACAAAAAAACTAATACTGTGTTAATATTGTCATTAAATTTTTAGATATTTACAAAAACTTGAAATACACATAGCTTACCATTGTCTCATGCATTTTTAAATATCGAAGTTCTGCTTTAGTTTTATTTAATAATGGATTTCTTTCACGGATTTTTGCCTCAATTGCAGCATCAATATCTTGATGTTCCTCACTTGTACTTCCTTGATTTGGATTATTTTTAGAAGCAGAAGCTTCTGTTATTTTTTGATGAACATCTGTCTTCTTTTTCTTCTTCCTATAAATATCATCATAAAAATAAGTTTTATCACATACTTAAAATAAAATATCATGTGTTTTGTTTCATATGTTAGCTACATATGTAGCTACATAAAACATAAAAAACATAAATAAGGTGAAAGGTGACTTACTTTGTGATGGTAAGATCAAGTTTTTTTAACTTTAGACTTCCAGCTTTTGGAATAGCATCGTACTCTGATGACATTTTAGTAATAGTTGTAAATATCAACTGAAAGAATATAAAAATAATTGAAATACATCAGAATCATATTTTAATTAAGTACGCAATTATTTCACTTTTACGTTTTCTACTACATTATGTCAACAGAACAAGCAAACAAGATTAAACTTTTAATCAGAAAAAAGTACAAGGGATAAATGTAGTGCATATAAATCTTTTACCTCTTCAATTTAATGGTACTATAAACTTTACCAAATTTTAATATAAATGCACTTTAAAAAATTAAAAACTTTTATAATTTTTGATTTCGTAACTTTTTTTTTAATTTTTTTTATTTTCAAAGGTATATTTTTCCCACAAAGTTTGTTAGTTTCTGTTTTTCTCACCCGTGCCAGCACTTGTCGGCTTAAAAAAAGAAGCCAAAAATCTAACTCGCACTCTCGGCATTTTAACCATGCCGGTTTTTGAACTAAAGTTAACTTGTTAATTATTTTTAGTCAATTTATAATTAGGATAAATATTTTATCCCAATTCAAGTTTAATCACAATTAAATATAATTAGTATGTAAGGATTTTATAGAAATATATGCTTTTTGAAGGATAAACTTTTTTTTACCTATAAAAAAGTTAAAAAAAGTCATCTGAAAATTAGGTAAGTATACGTTCACACACTATAATAATATATTTTAAGGCATGGTTTCAATTTTTTTTAATTATTAATTCAATTATTTTATTATTATTAACTACTATTACTTTAAATTAACATGTTTCAACTTTCTTTCTTGTATTACAATTATAGCAAAAATGCATTTGTACAATTTGACCCTTCAAAGAGCCACGGGAATTACCCATGCTATACATGGGAATTTCAGTGGTTCTAAATTACAAGAAATTGTTGTATCGAGAGGAAAGATTTTGGAAATTTTAAGACCAGATCCAAATACTGGAAAAGTCATTACATTACTCAGTGTGGAAGTATTTGGTGTTATAAGATCTTTAATGGCATTCCGACTTACTGGAGGAGCTAAGGATTATATTGTATTAGGTACAGATTCCGGAAGAATTGTCATTTTAGAATTTCAACCGGCTAAAAATACTTTTGAAAAAGTTCATCAAGAAACTTATGGAAAAAGTGGTTGTCGAAGAATTGTACCTGGTCAGTATTTAGCTATTGACCCCAAAGGTCGTGCAGTCATGATAGGTAAGTACATAAAAATATAGATATAAAATGTGTGTGCATGCCATGTACACGTGTAGCATATAATTTTTATAATTTACATTGCTCCGTTAATTGTTATTATGATTTTATAAAGATTTTGATACTAATTCCGTTCTTTATTTTTTTTTATTACTATTTCCATTACAGGATCTGTTGAAAAACAAAAGTTAGTCTACATTCTTAATCGTGATGCTCAAGCCCGTTTAACTATTTCCTCTCCCCTTGAAGCCCATAAGAGTAATACTTTTGTCTATCATTTGGTTGGAGTGGATGTTGGTTTTGAAAATCCCATGTTCGCCTGTTTGGAAATGGATTATGAGGTGAAATATTTGGTTTTTTTTTTGAATGATTATTTTTGGTCCGTTTTTTAAATAATATAAATATTATGTGCATAGTATCCATATTTCATAATTTTTATTATGTACATCCGCATGAGTATTATTGCTTTCAGTAGTAGTTAGAGAAAGATTTTACAAAATTGAACGACTGGCTAAAGTAAAATTCTATTATTTATTTATTTTATTAAGTTTTGTAAGTAGGTATATTATTATTATTACTAGTACATATTGTTATACATTTGGCTGTGATAATGATGACCAATATTTGCTACTCTTGAAGAATCATGACGATAAAAATGAACCACCAAGTTCTCACTGAACCGCAGTTTAAATGTTACAAAAGAAATAGCTTATATTTTATATTATGTAGTAGTAATAATACTGTGTGTATTTAAAAATATTGAATTTTTTATAGCCCTATTTTTGTTTTTTTTTTTACTTTTATTTCACTATTCACTAGCTCCCGTATCTTTTTAACCTTTTCAAAACTACGTTTTATGTAGTACTTGTGCAATGAAAGACGTGTTTTCACATGATCTAAAAATCTAGTGACCATATATAATCCATACTTTGTACATTGATAGACCACATGTAAATCATATAACTGAAGTTATAGACTGAATTAATTTTATGCATTACAAATAATATCCATTACAACGTAAAAGTTCTGGAAACCGCATACATGCGGCCATGGTCCAGATGCGGAAATTGATTTTCATGCATAAAATAGGGTTTCAGTCTATCAATGTACAATATTTACAATGCTTTTTGGTTCTATAGTCTGCACAGTGCAGAAGAAAAAACCGAGAATGTGAGTCAACAGTCTGTCATTGCACAACAATACAACCTCGTTTCTACGCCAATAGTTTTTAAAAGGTTAAACTTCTATAGTAGATAGTAAAAATAGTCAGTCGAAACAATTGTAGAGTTGTTATTACTTTTTTTTATAGTGTAATTTTATTTAATATCTCAAAGTCTTTCTGTTTTGTCTACAGGAAGCAGATCTAGACCCTTCAGGGGCTGCAGCTCAGAATACCAAACAAACTTTAACCTTTTATGAATTGGATTTAGGGTTGAATCACGTCGTCAGGAAGTACAGTGAACCATTGGATGAACATGCCAATTTCCTAATCACAGTTCCCGGAGGTAATGATGGTCCAAGTGGAGTACTCATCTGTTCTGAAAATTATATCACATATAAAAATTTGGGAGATCAACCGGATATTCGTTGTCCAATTCCTAGGAGAAGAGTAAGTAAATTATTATAAGGAATTTTTTTTTTATAATTAAAAAGTTCTTTTTAGGATGAAAAAAAAATTATATCATATACACATTTGCACTTTGGTATCTCCATTTTACTCTTATTTTAAATGAGAATTATGGTCGTTAAAAAGTGCAAAATTAATTCAGGCACTTGCATCGTTAGAGGTATTACGTTTCATGAAATAACTCTTGGATTTCAAGCCTGTTACAAATAAAAAATACAAATGTATAATTACTCATAGTTCATAGAGTGTATAATTTTTTAAGGAAATTTTCATCTTTAATCTTTCATTGATTAAGTATATAATATTTTTTTGTTTTATATAGAATGACTTGGATGATCCTGAACGTGGAATGATTTTTGTATGTTCAGCTGCACATAAAACCAAGAGCATGTTTTTCTTCTTAGCTCAAACCGAGCAAGGAGATATTTTTAAAATTACTCTTGAAATTGATGAAGATATGGTTACAGAAATTAAATTAAAATATTTTGACACCGTTCCAGTCGCAACCGCAATGTGTGTACTCAAAACAGGATTCCTTTTTATAGCATCAGAATTTGGCAATCAGTAAGGGTTTTTTTTAAAAAAAATGTTTTTCATTTTATAAATTAAAAAAATAATAATTTATGTATATTTTGATCTGTATAATAAATTAATTGTATCATCATAATACTAATAAGTTTTTTTATTTTCTTTGTTTTCCTTTTGTCTATCTATCTATAGCTATTTATATCAAATTGCTCATTTAGGTGATGATGATGATGAGCCGGAATTTAGTTCAGCAATGCCATTAGAGGAAGGAGATACATTTTTCTTTGCTCCAAGAAATTTAAGAAATCTTGTTTTAGTTGATGAAATGGATTCATTATCACCAATCATTTCCTGTCAAGTTGCTGATTTAGGTATAAAGAAATTTCTCTTTTTTTTTTATTTATTTTAATGTTTAATTTAGAGCTATAGTAAAAGAGAAAAAAAAAAGTTAATATTGAGCTGGTTCAATGATGACCAATATTTGCTACTCTTGAAGATAATGACGATAAAAAATGAACCACCAAGTTCTTACTGATGACCCAGCCTCTCTTTTTAATATAAATAAATTATATGTATAATATTGTACAGATGCTTTACAATGGAATGTTATATTCTAATTTTTTTAATTTTTTTTTTTACAGCTAATGAAGATACTCCCCAATTATATATGGTATGTGGTCGTGGTCCTAGATCATCAGTACGTGTTTTAAGACATGGGTTAGAAGTATCAGAAATGGCTGTATCAGAACTTCCTGGTAATCCAAATGCTGTTTGGACTGTTAAGAAAAGAGCTGATGGTACGTCTACTAGTTTTTTCTTTTATTATTATTTATTTTATAATAGTTAAAACTGATTACTTTTGCATTCAAAAGTATAAGAAATGATGCTTTTAACATGTTAGACTTATGAATAATTATTATGATTACAATCTGTTACTGATCTTGTAAATTATATTATATTTTAATCAAAAACGCAACAATAGTAAAGAACAATCTATCCTATTGTTGCATTTGATTCACAGCTTCAATATACAACATCCAAGGTTAAACAAAGAAACATAAGTATTAACTATACTATAATTTTAATGTTCTATATTAAATTTTATTTTCAGATGACTTTGACTCTTACATCATAGTGTCTTTCGTAAATGCTACTCTTGTCTTGTCTATTGGTGAGACTGTAGAAGAAGTTACAGATTCTGGATTCTTAGGAACAACTCCCACATTATCTTGTTCAACATTAGGTGAAGATGCATTAGTTCAAGTAAGTAAATAATGGTTATAATATAATATTTTAAAAGTATCATAAATATTATATAAAAATAAAAATTATGATGATTTGATAATCTTAATATTTAATGTAGACAAAAACTTTAAGTATGTGTCTTGCAGTGCTGAATTTTTATTTTGTTTTTCTTTTTAAATGTACTTTAAGTATGCAGTTTGACTATTCAATTAAGCAAATATTATAATGTGATTCAAAGTAATAATAAATAATACTATTGTTTATACTTTTGATTTTTAGATTTATCCAGATGGTATTCGTCACATTCGAGCGGATAAGCGTGTTAATGAATGGAAAGCACCAGGAAAACGTTCAATATTTCGTTGTGCCGTTAATCAAAGACAAGTTGTGATTGCCTTAACAGGAGGAGAAATTGTTTATTTTGAAATGGATCCAGTAAGGATTATTAAAAAAATAAAAAACAACCAATAATAAATCAATAAGCTCTATTTCTACCATATTCTATTAATGCTCTATTAATAAGAAATAAGTTAATAATAATAATAATATTTTTTTCTTATAGACGGGACAACTCAATGAATATACAGAAAGAAGAGAAATGCCAGCAGATGTTGTTTGTATGAGTTTAGGATCCGTTCCAACTGGAGAACAAAGATCTCGTTTCCTTGCTGTTGGACTTGCCGATAGTACTGTTAGAATAATTTCTTTAGATCCAACTGTAAGTTAAAATATATTTTGATATAGTAATAATATTTTATAAGTATCAAAAATATTATATAAAAATAAAAATTATGATGATTTGACATTCTTAATATCTCATGTGGACAAAAACATTATGTATGTGTCTTGCAGTGCTGAATTTTTATTTTTATAATATATAATATATTATTATATGAATATTGATAAAGTTTTTAAAAAAATACTTACGTTGTTTTTTTTTGTTTAAATCCATAAATAGGATTGTTTATCTCCACTAAGTATGCAAGCTCTTCCAGCTTTACCTGAATCCTTATGTATAGCAGAAATGGGTTCATCTGAAGATACTCAACAAGGAACAATTTATCTCAATATTGGTCTCGAAAATGGAGTTTTACTAAGAACTGTTTTGGATTCTGTAACAGGAGACTTGGCAGATACTCGTACACGTTATTTAGGATCTAGACCTGTAAAACTCTTTAGAATTCGTATGCAGGGTGGTGAAGCTGTCCTTGCTATGTCAAGTAGATCCTGGATGAGTTATTATTTCCAAAATAGATTTCATTTAACACCTTTATCTTATGAAACATTGGAATATGCTGCTGGATTTTCATCTGAACAATGTCCTGAAGGAGTTGTAGCTATTTCAACAAATACTCTTAGAATTTTAGCAATGGAAAAACTTGGAGCTATTTTTAATCAAATGTCTTTTCCATTAGAATATACACCAAAAAAATTTAGTATTCATACAGACTCTGGACATTTAGTAATTATTGAGACTGATCATAATGCTTATACTGAAGAAACTAAAAGTGAACGAAGAATACAAATGGCTGAGGTAATAATGAATTTGTTTTGCTGTTTGTTTTTTTTTTTAACTTTTCACTGTTTTTTTTTCTTTGTCTTATATTAGTATGATGAGGGTTAAGCACTAATAACCCAATCTTTTGTTGATTTCTGAATATTTTAAAAAAAATATATGTCGACAAATGCCCCCGACTGACTAATTTTCAACTTCCTATTTATAATTATAATTTATATTATGTTGTGTATTTCAACAAATGCATAATACCACTTGTATTTATATGCTTATGTTTTATTTTTATTTTATTTTAAATTTAATACATAATAGGAAATGAAAGAAGCTGCTGGTCCCGATGAACAAGAGTTGGCTCAAGAAATGGCTGACGCCTTTTTAAATGAAGATTTACCTGATCACACATTTGGTGCACCAAAAGCGGGTCCTGGTAAGTATTTTGTTTGTTTTTATTAAAAGTTTAATAAATAAAACATGGATAATGTTTTCACTGTGTATATTATTATTCTGATTTAATTTGTAAGTAAACAATAGTAAATATTAATTACTCATTTCATTTTATAGGAATGTGGGCTTCAGTTCTCCGAGTTATTGATCCAGTAGAAGGAAGAACATACTTTTTTCATAGATTTCCTCAAAATGAAGCTGCCATGAGGTATGATATTTGTATATATAGTGTAGAAACAAAGGATTTATTTCTTTTGAATATAATTTTTTATTATTTAAAAATTTATTATGGCTATATCTCATTCATAAAATACTATGGATTCTTATATAAAATTGAACCATAGTACTTAGTATAGCCAATATTAAAGTCCCTCTCATAGTACATGTTGCATTTGGATTATCCTGCAACGTGCCTCCACGTTGGCCACAGTTTATATAATATATTTTATTAATTATTCATTTATTTAGAAATACTACTTTATTTTTTTATAACAAAAATCAATTTATGTACTAATGTATATTTCATAACTTACAATATTTATTTTTTTACAGCTTGGCAGTTTGTAAATTTGGTTCACAAGGAGAATTTAATCAATATGTATTAGTTGGTGTTGCTAAGAATCTTCAACTTTGTCCAAGAGAAATTGGACAAAATTATATTTACACTTACAAGTAAGTTTTAAATTTATATCATAATATTATACATATCTATATGCTCTGAGATTGTGTTTTTTTATGTCTTGTAGTAGTTATTGCATGTTGTAAATTAGTATGATGAGGGTTAAGCACTAATAACCCAATCTTTTGTTGATTTCTGAATATTTTTTTCAAAATATATGTCGACAAATGCCCCCGACTGACTAATTTTCAACTTCCTATTTAATTATTATTGTTTGTGGTGTATTTCAACA
>JABASP010000385.1:0-55651 GCA_019776565.1 Sminthurinus signatus
ATATAGCTTTTTTATCTTGACCAACATATAGCTTTTTTATCTTGACAAACATATAGCCTTTTTATCTTGACCAACATATAGCTTTTTTTATCTTGACCAACATATAGCTTTTTTATCTTGACCAACATATAGCCTTTTCATTTTGTCCAAAATATAGTCTTTTCATTTTGTCCAAAATATAGTCTTTTCATTCTGACTAACATATAGCTTTTTCATTTTGTTCAAAACATAACCTTGTTTATGTTGACCACAATATAGATATTACCGAGAACAATGTCAATTTTTCTCAGCACAATTAATAATCACTAAAGTGCAAAAGCGTAACAGGATAAATACGCTACGGCATACGGGTTTTTATAGTTTTGACTATTATCACAAGCAAAGAATCGCACAATTTGTATTTCTTATGTTTCCATTGCACCTTGTACAATTGTGCCATTGTAATTTTTCCAACAGAGGACACTGCCATGTACTACCTGTCCGATATTTTGGCAGCTGGAATTCACACAATCCACAAAACTCTAGTTTGGATGCTCTACTACATGGCGACAAATTTACAGGTGCAATCAAAGCTCCAGAAGGAAATTGACCAGGTCATTGGCAGGGCGAAACTGCCATTGCTTTCAGATCGAGGTCGAGGTCAAATGCCTTATGCAGATGCAGTCATTTCTGAACTGTTGAGAGTGAGCGCAGCGGTGCCGATTGCAGTCCCTCACAACACCACCACAGATGTCAGTTTCCATGGCTACACCATCAAAAAGGATACTATGGTTCTTGCTAATACATATGGAGTTCATCGAGACCGGGACATTTGGGGCGACCCTGAAAATTTTCGACCGGAGCGATGGTTCGATGAACAAGGGAAAAAACTCAAGAGTGAGCACTTTCTCCCATTTTCAACGGGCAGGAGGGGTTGCCCGGGTGAAGCTCTAGCTCTAGAACAACTGTTTTTGTACGTGACTACTTTTTTTCAGCAGTATAATGTTGAATTTTACCTCGGGAAAAGGCCAGTAGTTACGGAAATTTATGCATCCACTTTAACCCCTTCAACTTTTACTGTCGTTTTGAATCAAAGAAAAATGAAATAAATAAAGTATTTGAGAGAACAAAACGCAGGACGTGTATTGTCTTCATTATATAGATCATACTCAGGGCCAGTCTTTGTATTTCGGGGCCCTACGCAAACTATACGCTCAACAAAAGGGCGCCCTACGCAAACTATACAATAGGCTTACAAAATGGCTCCCAAAGCCGAAAATAAAAAAACTAACTTCCCGCACCTGCGCTGCGGTCCGCTGTTTTAAAACCCATTTTCATTTTCATACGGCTAATGCTGACGATTGTGGCAGTGCGTATTCGAAAACTTTAACCTAACCTAACTTATCTGTGTAACAGGGATTTTTATATTTATCATAATAATATTTCCAATGGTGTTCAAAATTCAAAACTGAAAATGAGGATCCTTACACGAGTAAAATACTAAAAAACTTTATTTTACACGAAAAAGCACACGGAAAAGATTGGACTATAATTTGAATTTGAAAATTCGAGCAGCTTGTCAAATGTAGACTTTATTATGGCCGTAATCGTAATCATAGTCATAATAAAAGATATCAATTCTTGTAAAAATTTCTATAGCCAAAAGCATCGAGGATTGAGTATTGAGTATTTCGTGCGAGAGCAGGTACAAAGACTGTGGAAGATGAAGAATGGAAAACAGAAAACAGGAGGTGGTGGGAAGTGAAAGAAAAACAATGAGCTGAGCGGAATTGTTGGAAAGTGCCAGAAGGGACGCCGCTCCTTTTCCTTTTCCTTTTGATTTGCCGGAATCCAATCCAAAGAAATCCAAGAAAGGACGAGATGAGACGAGACAAGACAAGAATGGAAATTCGGAAGCACACAGAGAAAAAGCCAGAGACAGACAGACAGACGCATTGATATTGAACAGGAGAAAATGAGACAAAGAGGTAAAGATGACTTTGACAAACATGAAATGGATTTCCAGTTGGAGTTGTGTGTTGGATTGGATTGAGTGAGTGACTGAATGAATGAATGAATGGATGAAAGAAAGAGAAGAGAAGTGATGGCAACGCCAATGCCAATGCCAATGGCTGGATTCGGAGTTTGGATTGATGGAGAGAAGGTGAATGCAAATGAAACAGGGGATGGATTTATCGTCTGTTTTATTCGGGATTGTGAAAAGCCGGAGGATTTCAAGTCGACTGAGCCCACTTCTTTTAGCCAGTCTATTTACTTTACGCCCGCGGAGGAGCTGAGGAACGGGACAAAAGAAATTGTGGATGGCGAGGACGAGAACAAGGAGAAAAAGAAGACGAAGAATAGTCTTCAAATGAAATGAAATGAATCAAATCCAAAGAGAAAGTAAAAGTGAAAGCGAAAGACAACAGAGAAACTGCAGCAGTAGAAATGCAGAATGTAGAATGCAGAATGTACGGTACGAAAGAGTGCGTAAATCCATACGACTCGCTCCAACAATCCAACAAAAACAACCAAGTATTGACAATTGACAAGAGACGTCAGACATGAGACATCACATCAGACTTTGTCTGCCTGTAATCATCATCAAAGAATTGAAAGTCGGAAGAAAGGAATCGGAGAAATTCGAATTCTTTCTTTGTCGCTCTTCCGATTTCCAATCCTTTTCCATTTTCTATTTTCTACTTTCTATTTTCAGGACTTTCTCTCATTTGGAGACATTGAATTCTTGACTTTGACAAATATTGGTTACTTTATACCAGAAATCCTAAATCACTGAAAAAAAAGATGAAGAACCACAATTTTAATAAAATCGCATCCACCAGAAACCAGAAACCAGAAACCACAAGATGGAAGATGGAAAAGAAAGTATAGGACAACTTTATGTAAAACATACATGAATTTTGTATGTCCATTTGAATCTCTATCAATCTGCAAACTTTCTCTTGTAATTCACCAATTTTTACTTGTATTCAGCTTCTTAAATCTAGAATCTAGAATCTAAAGTTAGCAACCAGAATCAGAATCAGAACCTAGTTTTATCCAATCCAATCAAATTCATTTTTCATTTTTCATTTCAACATACAGATGAAAATGAAAATGAGGATGAAATCTACATGACAATTTACATCTGCTCAAAATTCAGAATTGAAGAGAGAGGTTGAAAAATACAGAAATCTATTGTATCCACAATCAGCACAAATATCCACATTATTCTGAGAAATCAAGAAATCTATATTCAAGATTCAAGAATCTCGCCCTCTCATTTCCTCTTCATTTTTCAAACCTTTCCATTCAAAATCACCAGCACCATCATCATCTTGATCACAAATCTAATCTAATCTCATCTCATCAAAACATCAAAGCATTTCCATATTTTTTCACTTTTCCGTTTCTATGGCATTCCCTTTTTACCTAGTCAAAATCAAAATCACATGGAGTCTCACACAGTCAAATGAAAAATCCTTCTAAAACTTACAAGAACATCGATATTGATCAGAACTGAAGTAAACGGAAACGGAAAGATTCAGCGTTGACTTTAATGACGAGTTTATTGACAACATTTTATACGACGCTTCCGTTTTTCTAAAAAAAACTCTGAAATTTTTGGATTTTATAGTAGTGATTTTGTACAATGCAACTAAGTTTGGCTTCAAAATGCTCAAAGTTCATTTGGCAGCTTAAAATTGTTTTTATTTCCTTCTGGTGCTTTCATTTTTCACAACTAAGTTAAGATAAGGTAAGATAAGAAAACTTGTGAAGCAGAGAACTGAAAAGCTTTAGAATTATATAACTATGTTATGCATTAAAATGAAAATGATACACACTCAACCGCTGTAGAGCATTTATAATTGCAAAACGCAAAGCTATGACTTATCAAAATCAATGTGATAAAAATTATCATTGTATAATCAGTCGGATAACAGTAACAGTAAACTTTGTTGCAATTGCAAAAAGCTACATTTATATTTACTATTTACACAAGATAACGTTGTTGACAGACGTGGGCTTAACTTGTGTCAATTGACGATGATTGAATAATGATTGGCTGAATTCATCGTGCATTTTTTTGATAAGGTTCGAGTGTTTACTGTTGACGTTTGGCGTTTTACAATTTTCCTGACGTCAATGTGTACTCGGCTGAGCTTTTTTGACTTTGGTTTGGTTGCGTATAAAATAGATAAACTTTTATCTATTATTACTGTGAGCTCTGTCACTCTGTCTTATTGACAATTCACTCCAAAAATTTGTTCGAAATTAGTCTGAATTTAAAAAACCCGACTACTATAAGTCTATCAAAAAAGGTACAATGATTGTGAAGGAAGGTTGTGGACGGATTTTTCTTGTCCTTTTGCTGATATTTGTTTGTACAGAGTCAGCGGAATTGCCCACTCTTTATGAGTATTTTGAAGATGGAGGGATCACCCGAGGCCTAGAAACACAAGGGCGGAATTTCACGTTAGAACTTTACCTCAAGTTGTTTAATAAGTATTTTAATTTTTCATTCAAAAATCAAGTAAAAAAAGAGGTTTGGGTTATATTTTTTTCTTGCTGGTTTACAGACTGAACGGAAAGCCGATACGATTAATTTCAGGTGCTATTCATTATTGGCGGGTTCATCCCGCTAGGTGGCGTGACTCAATGAGGAAACTCCGGGCAACTGGAGCAAATACACTGGAAACGTATAGAAAATTCCGATTTTTGATATGATTTAAAATCACTGGGGTCACAAAATATTTTTTGAAAAGCTTTTAAAAATTTATTTTGGGCTGTTGGAACTTTTTTTTTTTTAGATATATTGCGTGGAATTTGCATGAGCCTCAAAAAGGTGTGTTTGACTTTGGAGAAGGTCAGAATGAATTTTCGGAATTTCTCAACCTCACGGCGTACATCCAGATGGCACAGGAGGAGGATTTACTTGTTTTACTGAGACCGGGTCCCTACATTTGCAGTGAATATGAATTTGGCGGGTTTCCAGGGTTCTTTTTTTGTTCCTTGTTTGAATTAAAATTTTGTTAACATTACTTGAAAAATACATTAAAATTGAAAATATGACACTCAACTTGCGCCAAAAATCTGAAAAATGAAAATTTCAAAATGGCGGGAAAATGGCGGATTTTGAAATTTAAATTTTTTCATTTCAAAGCTGGCTTCTGGGTGATACAAACATGCGCGTTCGTGGTACATACGCCCCTTTCCTTGAGAGGGTCTCAATTTACTTTGGAAGGTTGTTGGAAATCCTCCGCCCACTTCAGTTTACTAAAGGCGGCCCTGTCATTGGAATTCAACTGGAGAATGAATATGGAAATTTCCGACCCATCCAGCGCACCTATGTTGAATATCTCAGAGACTTGTACACAAGTGGAGGATTCAATGACACAATACTGTACACTGCGGATAATGCGCCGAAAGTGGATGCGGGCGGAATCCCAGGGTTGCTGAAAACTATTAATTTTGGGAGAAATTATGATGTTGTCGCCCAATTTGAATTGCTATTGGCAACTCAACCGGATAAGCCGATTATGGCTAGTATGTTGATACAAAATAATTTAAAGTGTAGCTTTTTTAAAATTCAAGCGCTTTCAAATATCGATGTTATATTTTATGGTTGGGCTTTTTTTAATTTTTAGTGGAGCTTTGGACCGGTTGGTTTGACTATTGGTCGTACAGACATCAGACTTGGGATTCAGATGGTAGATTTTCAAAGCCATTAGTATAAAGTATAATTTCAGCGTAATTTAATTTTAATCAGTACTTTTAAATTTTAAATGTTTTTTTGGCACCAGATTTTGAATTGGCTACAGAATTACTTCTTGGCCCTTACGGTGGATCGGTCAATTTTTACATGGTAAATCCTGATAAATTTCAGCCTCGTTAAGAGTAAAAGTTAAAATCACTTTCAAAATTTTTGAACAAACAATTTACAAATATTTTTGTTTTTTGGCGGTTTTTTCCAGTTTCACGGCGGGACCAATTTCGCCTTTAGTAATGGCGGCTGGAGAACAACGTCAATCACTAGTGCTGTCACAACAAGTTATGGTATGATACGAAGTATAAAACATTGACATTTAAAAAATGGCGGGATTTTCAAAACTGCCAAGGATTTCTACTACATGAAATTTTTTTACATAGATTATGACGCCCCTCTGACGGAGGCGGGAGACTACACGGAAAAATATGAGATAATTTCCCGCTTGGCGGAACAATACGCATTTCCTAAATTACGAAAACCCGACCGCCCTCTACAGCTCGAAAAAGCTGCTTATGGAACAATCCAACCACAGTCTTATCTCAGCTATGACGCCATCTTGGATCAGCTCCCAGAATCCAACAAATTTTACAAAGAGTCCATTCCAACAACCATGGAGCTTTTGAATCTTAATAATGGCAGTGGTCAAAGTTATGGTTATATAATACACAGGGTGTACCCACAAGATGGCGTAAATGTCACCCAAGGATCTCTATTCAAGGTACTGGAAACCACCATTTTAGAAAAAAATTTCTAAATAACTAACTGTTTTCCCTTTTTTTAAATAAAAGAAAAATTAAAATTTTGAAAATTGAAATTTAGGCGGGACTCGTCCGTGACATGGCGACAGTTGTCACGGATGGGAAAATTCAGGCTTCCAGTTACGCTGGAGCGGGATATTCTCGCTATTGGACGAACAGTGAGCGAGAGATTTCCTTGGACTTGGATCCATCCGAAAGAGTTACATATATTGACCTGGTCATTGAAAATATGGGGCGGGAAAATGTCGGTGGGGGCGAAGATAATATGAAGCAGTACAAAGGTCTTTTAAATCCCGCCAAAATCTGGTTGGATGGACAGGAACAACAACTCTTTGACATCTTTGCACTGGAATTTAAATCTGCATGGGTCAAAAAGTACTTACAAATTTTAAAGCATAAAAAATAAAAACATTCATTGATAAAAAAAAGGTCAATTCAAGAGGTCAAATTTCTTTTTCTTTTATTTTTTTAGCCTTAATAACTTCCAACAAGTAACAAATTTGACGAGCATCAACGCTCCAGCTCTTTTCAAGTCAACCTTTAATGTGACTGGGGAGCCTCGAGATACTTTTCTAGATTTAACAGATGGTTGGCACAAAGGACTCGCCTTTGTAAACGGTTTTAATTTGGGTAGATATTTCAGTGCAATGGGACCACAAAAGCGACTCTATGTGCCCGCCCCAATTCTGAAAGAAGGAGAAAATACGGTAATTTTTATTTACTTTACTTTTTTTTGATAAAATTGCTCAAAAATATAACATTTAAAATAAATGATAAATATTAAAAAATTATACTATGACATTTTCATTTTAGTTGGTGATTTTCGAACAGTTTGAAGTTGGTCGTGATATCCGATTCGAGTCAACGCCGATTATTGGATAAAAGCTAAAAGCATGAGATCTGCATAAATTCAAGTGAAAGAAAAGAACTTTCATTTAAAAAGGAACACAATTTAAAATACGACTATTTTTCTTAAAATTTTAACAATCAGAAATTAATCTATAAACAGTTTTTTTTAAAAATAAAAATCAATAAATCTAAAACCGGTTTTTATCAATTAAATTTTCGCGCAAATTTATTAAGCGGGAAAACATTCAAGTTTAAAACATGTTTCATCTATGTACTTCTTAGAAGTATAATATAATTCCAGTCAAAACCATTCAAGGATCAAGGAAAACAAAAAGAAACTAAAGAAGGTGCAAAGAAAAGAAAAAAAAGTTGCTGGATTTACAATAAAGTTATCCCGAAATTTGAAAAAGATGAACGTGTGCGGGTGTTAAAGCCTTAGTAAATAACTGTATAATGTATAATATTTTGTAGCAGTTTCAGACCGTTCGGTTCCTTTTTGTTCTCAAACTCTCCCAAACTCGTGTTTTTTTTATCTTTCTGCTTGACTCGGTAAAAAAGTATTTTATGCGTCATTCATGTCTCTCACAAATAACCAAAGAAATTCGCACAAGTACATAAAGTTTTATAAGTACTCGACGTACATTGTACATTGTACCATGTGGAATTCAAGTCTAGCATCTTGGATCTTTCTTAGATCTTGGATTTTGGACCCATGAGATCATGATGGAAAAACAATTTTTAAGTTATTGCAAAAAGTAACACAAATTTCATCACTACTCTCCAAAATGTTTCCCAGCTCCAGGAAACCCTGAGAATTGAGATACGGATCAAGAATCTTTTTTATACACCGGAAAGAAAGAGAAAGAGGAAAATTGTACAGAAAAAGGGGAAATACTCTAGAAAATTTTTATACAGTCACGTTCTCTGGTCAAATTGCTTTGTAAAAACGTGGTGTAGAATAATCCTGAAACAAGAACATGAAACATCCGAACTACATTTTGTACATTTTGTACTTTGTACGTTGGCTGATTTAGAATTAACCGTATAGATTCTTGTTTTAAAAGTTTCTCTTCTTTTTGCACTCAACCTTTTTATTCGAGTCGGATTTCCAGAAAATCCGAATCAGGAATTTACAATTTACCTCCAAATCCTCATGTATCAACTTTTATTAAAAAAATTCAAAAAGGTGAATACAAATAAAAAACACTCGAAACTCGAAACTCGAAACAACTTGAAAAAGCTCTTCTTACTTTTCTTTATTCGTGTTGAAGCTGGATATTGGATATTGGATACTTGCAATCAGAATGGATTTATTTTATTTTATTTTTGGCGGGGATTTATGAAAGTATGAAAGGACGAAAGTATGAAAAATCTCAGTAAATTTTCAAATAAAAAAGGTATCTTTTTTCCTACTTTTATTGTTGTTATATTGCTTCATATTTTACCAAAAATTGTTAAAAAAGTTGTGTAGAAGAATATCAAATGTCCATGAGTGTATTTTTTTTACACCTTTTTATTCCTAAAGAAATTTTCCCGATGATTTCTCAATGACTCTACACTCAATGCTCTATGCCTATAAGATTTTTCATGTTACACGAACCATCCGTTTTTTGACACGCCGCGCCAAACTACTTCCAAATTCCGAATAAAATAATCCAAAGCCTAATCTTTCACTTTGCAAAATTCTTTTATGGGGTTTGCTCACAAAAAAAGAAGCAAAAAGTTCCGCAGCATCAAATCGCATCAAATCAAATCAAATCCAATGAGAAAAAAGGCAAGAAAAACCTAAAAACCTAAGGCCAACTACTAAATACTGTAGAACAAGAGAAAAAGAGAACTAGAGAAAAAAAGACTAGAGAACTAGAGACTCGAGACACAGAAAAAAAGAGGAAACGAGATGATGAATTATTTATGCGCACTCCCAGTCCCATTTCTGGGATAACTGAAAACTAAAAGTATCCATTTTTACTTTTTACACATTCACATACATATGTATGAATTCATGTGCAGTGGCATTGCCATTGTGCAGGTGTGGCAATGCAATGGGAAAAGTGGGAAATGAGATTTTCCCTGAGAGAACTAAAGGAGGAAAAAAGATGAGAATATCACATAATATGAAAGAGAAAAAGAGTGAGCTTTGCGGATTGAGGGTTGAGGATTGAGGAGAGTTGGAAACTACAGTTGGAACTGCAGATTGTCATTGTCATTTGGTAACACGATCAGGTGTTCTCACTTTTCTCCAGAGAACCCTCAGAATCCCCTCAGCCTCTACTACTGATTTACTAATTTCCACTCTCCAGATCCACATGTGTAATGTCTAAAGTCCATAGTCTATAAGCTTTTTGTACTTTTTCTCATTATTTGGTGCATTCCCACAAGAATCCCACATCTTTTATTTTTTATCTTGGTGGTCCCGTTTCTTGTTATTAGCTTTTTCATGTATTTATTATTAATAATTAATTGTCGTTGGTCGTTGGTCGTACTCACGTGATTTTTTACTTACTATTTTCTTTTTTTTCTACTTTCGTTTTTACTTTCTGCGCAAAATATTTGTTTGGTTTTTTACGAACAAAATGTTAGTATTTTTGGCTCCCATTTGAAGAAAAGCTTTTAATATTCAATATTCAACCATGTTTTTTTATTTTTATGCACAATTTACTCATTTCAAATTTTCTGTGTAGTAAAATTACATCAAGTTTTTGTATATTTTGTATTTTGTACATTTATCTGTATTTCATGACCAAGGAAAAGAATTCAAGGGAATTCAGTTTACTTTCTTTTAGTAAATTGAATGTAAGTTTATTTTCAATTTGACTCTGATTTTTTATTCAATTGAGATTGATTCAGTTGAATATCTTAAGATGAGAGCTGGATGACGGAGGACTACCGTTGACTTTCAAGTTTCAACTTTCAGCAATTTCCCATACAAAACAAAGAAATGTTTTCATCTCTTGATTTATTTAAAATGTAAAACAGGGAAACAGGAAAAGTATAAACTTTTCCATTTTATTAGTTCAAAATTCATACAAGTACAAAATACAAAATACAGTACAAAGTACAAGCTTTTGCCTTGTTCTTGTTTGTGTACTTTTTCTAGAGTCTTGAGGATATTGATACTTGGATCTCACGTCAGTCAATCTCTGCACAAAATACAGTGTTCAATGTTCAATGTACAAAGTACAAAGTACAACTCTTCTTTTAAAGTTTTTACGTGACTTTTCAACTTGAAGAAAAAAGGAGAAACTGAGAAAACTAAGAGAAAAGAAAAGTGAATTTGTTTCCTTGTTCTTTTTTCCTGTTGTTAGTTTTCGAGTCTCTTCGAGTTGGACTCGGAAACTCGTAACTTTTTTTTGCATGCTCTTCCGTCTCCAGTTCCATTTATACTTGTACAAAATACATTTGTGGAAAAATACAATACAACGTAAACAACCCAGACTTATTGATATTTTTGGATTCCTCCAGTTTTTTTGTTCCAGAGGAGCAGAAACCAGGAAGGAGATTTCTCAGCATTCGACACTCAACGTTCAACATTCAACATCTTTTCATATCTTGTATTTGGATCTAGATTGACTCTATCCGTCTCCCAAAAAATCATCTTGTTCCTTCTTCTCCTTCTTTTTTTCCTTTCCATACTTTTCCATATCCATTTGTTTTCTTTCCATATACAAATCCATCTTCATTTCCAATACCGGGATCAAATCAGATTAGATCACTGCATTTGGAATTTGGCTAAAAAAGAAGATTCACTTCAGGAAAAAAACTGGATGAGAAAAAACAATATGGAAGAATTTACTATTTTAGCATTCCACATTCAAAAGTCGGGAGTCAGGAGCAAAACTAAATAAAACTAAACAAAACAAAGTACAATAATATCTCTATTTTTTCAATTTCTATTTTTTGTATACTTGTTTCACTTTGTCCACTACAAAGGCGACGACGACGACGATGAGAACAAAAATGAAACAATCTGTACAGATATTTCTACATTTTCATTTTCATTTTTTTGTACTCTCTCCATTTTTCCCTTGTCCACAGAGAAAAAGAGAAAGAAAGAGAAAGCAAGAGAAAGCAAGAGAAAGCAAGAGAAAGCAAGAGAAAGCAATAGAAAGCAAGAGAAAGCAAGAGAAAGCAAGAGAAAGCAAGAGAAAGCAAGAGAAAGCAAGTGAAAGCAAGAGAAAGCAAGAGAAAGCAAGAGAAAGCAATAGAAAGCAAGAGAAAGCAAGAGAAAGCAAGAGAAAGCACGAGAAAGGAGAAGAGAGAAAGTGACATGTACATATTTTTGGAGGACGAGGAATCCAGCACTAAAACAAATGCATGACTTGCCAATTTTTCATGGGCCAAACTTTCGCCCTCCTCCAACAACCAACAATTTACAGAAATGTGTCCATTCTCCATTCTGATATATCATGTACTGCTGTGTACTGTAGTTTTGTGCAGTGAGCTTGTAAGAAAATAATGGGAAAAAATGACCAGCAAACAGTCATAAATCTTGGTTTCCATCAACTATGCCAGACCAAGCCACGCCAGGCCAGGCCATGGTCGTTCAACTTACAACTTACAAAGTACAAAGTACAAGGGAATTTTGTCTCTCTCTTTTTTCCCTGTTCCCGTCAGCTCATACAAAATGAATGAATGAAATGATACGAGAGATGACTATGTCCAATGTCCATGAGTATGACTAAAGCAACGGCAATGGTTGCTCCTATGACTTTTCCTCTTTCCTCATTCTTGTCATTTTCCTCCAATATAATTCCTGTCTCATTTCTAGAGTCTAGAGTCGAGAATCTAGAATCGAGAATCAAGAGTCTGGAGTATTTGTACTTGAGACTCAAATGTCAAATATTTTCCTCATTCCTCGTCTCATCTCGTCAGAGAAATGCCCTAATAAATAATATAAATAATAATGGTTCAAACTACAAACTACAAACTACAAGAGAAGTAAAAGAAGAGGATATTATTGTACAAGTGTAACCCAATAAAAATACTCGTCCATCTCAACCCTCATTTTTGACAGTTGGTGTTGGAGTTGGAGGAAAAGTACAAACTACAAACTCTTCTTGTCAAAGTGTACGCTTTAACTTCAACTTTTAGTTTAAGTTGCTGTCATGTCCATGTGTACACAAAGGAATCTTGTACGTTTCTTAAAGAAGCTTCTTAATGTTCCTTTTAATATCAATATCAATATCAATACGAACAAGAAAAAGAAAGAGTTGAATTGTAAGTGTGAAATGGGAAATGCATGTAATTTAATTGAAAATAAATTAGTTTCCTTTGATTCAAGATTCAACACTCAAGATTGAAGATCGAAGATACGGGTGGCTGAATTATTGGAATTGGAATTGGTGAGGAATTTCACTCTACAATTGCTTTTTCATTCATTCACACTTGATCTCATTGCACTTCACCGCTCAGCTATTTCTTCTTCATCTTCTTCTTCTATTTCTTCTTCGTTCCTCCGAGACTTGCCAAAAAGGAAATTGAAATGGCTTTCCTCTGTCTTAGTCTCAGTTTCATTTTCATTTTCAGCTGGTGACTCGTGCAAATTGGACAGTGGGAAAGCGGGAACGGGACAGAATTAAATTAAAAGAATGATTGAGTATCTTATTGATATTTATATTGAGATCTATCAACAAAAACGCCTTTCCAAAGTCTAGTGTAAAATTTACATCCATTGGAACTTGAAACAGCATCAAAAATCAAAGGGAATCCAAGTTAAAAGTAAAAAAAAAAGACAAAAGCTTTTTAGACTTCTTTTGTATTTTTTCTTGTACCTTTTTTCACTCTTAAATGAAAGTTTGTTGATTTAAGAATTTTCCTGTTTAAAATTGAGGTTTAGAATTTTTTATGTGTAGTTTAACCGAGAAATTATTGTATTGTCTACAGTCTACAGTTGATAGCCCACGACATCTTATTTCTGTATTTTGTGCAATCTTTTTCTTCCTGCCTCGGAGACTTTTATTTGCATTGCGCATACATGAATTTGGATCTTTTTCTGGTTCTGGTTTTGGTTTTGGTTCTTGAATCTAAAATGAGTTGTGTTTAAAGCTTGAGTAAATAGTAAAGAATAAAGAATGGGCACAGCCCGCATACTTTACAGTTTACACTGAATTTCCTGCACATGATACACAACTTTGGAGAAGAGACTGGAGGCAGCTGCGGTCATACCATAATAAATACAAAATACAAACTACAAAATACACAGTAAATTCCTCTCGCCCCTTTGAAAGTCTCCTCTTTCTTCCTTCTTCTATCTTTTGTATCTTGTTCCTTTCATCTTGCTTTTACTTTGTACTTTGTACTTTGTACTTTGTACTTTGTAGTAACTACTAAATACTTTCCTCTCCTTTCCTCACAGCTTTCTCAATTCAAAATGCACTGTATAAAATACAGAATAAATACAGAGTGGACAAGAGGAGTATAAAGTATAAATACACAGTGTAAAACTCGTGGGTTACTCATCTTGCTAATTCTCATCTTCCTACAAGAACCGCCATATAACTTTATGTGAAATGTCTGTACTTTATCCATTCCATTGATATAATATTCTGGGATATCATGTCATAAAATCATCTATTTCTCTCAAACTCTCACGTATTCATTCATTCATTCATTCATATTCCATCTTCCAACATCCAACCCTTTGTAAAATACTAGTTTTAGTTCCAGTTTCAGTTCCAGTGCCTAAACCATGAACCATAAATATTCAGATTCAAACGGGAGTGGAATCTCCTGTGTATTACCAAACCAAACCAGCCCAAGATATTTACTCATATTCAAATCAAGTAGACAAAAAGAGAAAGAGAGAAAGAGAAAGAGAAGAAAGATGTAGCGGAATCCGGGGCTTTGATGTGCTTTGGCAATTGCGTTGGTGTTGGTGTGAGAGAAAGGGGAATCCATTCAAGAAATTTGAAATTCATCATACATCATGAAGGGAAAGATAAAGGAGAGGGAGAAAGTGCAAGAGGAGAAGACTTTTCCATGGACAGAAACAAGGCGATGGAATATGAAATATGAAATATCCAGTGTCTAGAATTCAGAATCCAGAATTCAGAATCCAGAATCCAGAGCCAGTAAAAGAGAAAGTGCAGTGGGAATGTGATGGAAAGAGAAAGCAGACTTCAGACTCTAGACTCCAGAAGATTCCAAAGTCCAAAGTCCAGAGTTTCCAGAGTTTCCAGAGTCCAGATGAGAATACCCAAAAAGTTGGAAGAGCAAGAACAGGAGTACAAATAGAAAGGAAGCGGAAGAGCCTGAAGAAGAAGAGATAAGAATAAAGAATGACAGTTGCTGCACTTGGATTTGGATTTGAATTTGAATTTGACTTGGACTTGGACTTTGAATTTACACTGAATACTGAATACTTGAAATGTCTGGTCTGAGGAGAAACCCCGAGGAAGAATGAATGCATAATATATTTTATGTACCTCCTTTTACTGTGCACAAGGATGAGAAATCTTCTTTACAGCGGATAAAAACTAAAATGTCTCGAAGGTACATGAAAATCCACTGTTTAAACTCAAGAATGAAGAACAAAAGAAACTTAAAAGTCCATCGTCCAGAGAGTAAAAAGTATCTGTAGAAAAGACGTGGAAAATAATAAAATAATACGCCTACAAAATTCTTGTCCATCACCAAGGATAAAAATAAAAAATTACTAAAAAGAATACTTATTTTTCATCCTTCCATATAATTTTGACACATTTTCTACAGTGTTACAAAATAGATGAGAAAAAGCAAAGAGAAAGTAGAAAAGAGAAAGTTGTCAAACTCCATCTCCACATTCAACTCATTTTCATCACACACTGTGGATTGCGGTTTTGGTCACGATCTAAACTTGAATTGGATTGGATTGGTCTGCAGATTGGGGATTTGTCAAATGGATCTTCATTCTATCTACAGTCTTTACTGTACAATCTACAATCTACATGGATAAATAAATGTGGACGGGCGTGATATGATGAGACGGAGTTCCGAGTTGTACGTGATTTAGGAGACAGATGGACGACCAAGGTCTTTTAATAATAGTAATAATAATAATAATGTCAAGAGTTTCATTAATACTTCTCCCAATTCATCCGACATAGAAAAAGAATGAAATGGGGGAAAATCATACAAGTTTTGGAGCTTTGGAATTTTCAAAGTAAAAGCCTCTAATTAAATGCATGATGAAAGCTCACATTTCAATCCCATCCACTTGGACTTTAATATGAACGTTGAGCGTGGACGCGCATTAAATTTGAATCTAAATTTATCGGGAAAATGAAAATGAAAATAGAAATCCAAATTGACATGTTTTGTTTTGTTTAGTTTTGTCTTGATTCTTGATTCTTGATATTGAATTTGCCTCCATTTTGGCAGTAGTTTCCGTCTAATGTCCAACTCGTTTTTGTTTTCACTTTCATTTATAATCTCAATTTCAATGGATGGGCTCCTCTCTGTTTCTATTATGTAAAATATAAAATGTAAAGTCGTTTCAGGGTTGGTGCCAAAATTGTCTGTGTTTTGTTTCTTGTGTCTTGTGTCTCGCTCCATCTCTTTTTTCTTTTCTTACTGTAGACTGAAGACTGAAGACGTGCATTTTATACTTTGTACTTTGTACAAGTTGACAAAACAAATAAAAGTTGAGGAGGCTGAGAGAAGCGGCGGAGGATGGATAGAAAATGCTCAAAATGCTCAAAATGTTCAAAGTGTTCAAAGTGTCCCATAGAAAATGTCGGTAATTAGGATGAACGGGAACGGGAGCGGGAAAGTGTAGATGAAAAGAGAATAATAATAAGTGAATGCTTTACTTTGTACATTTTACTTGGACAGAATGGAAAACATGGCGTGGATATTTATGAGTGGAGATAAAATTAAATTTATATAAGACAATTAATGCAGGGAATTAAGAAATGTGGAGCTCTCTATCTCTACTTTGTCTACTATATTTCCCATTCTCCAGTCTCTACATAATACATAATACATAATACTTGGTCCACGTTCTCCTTTTCATTCTCTTCCTCTTCCTCGTCCTCGTATTTGTACTCGCTTTTCCTTGGTTTGGTTTGGTTTGGTCTGGTTCGGCGGGTGGAGGACACGTTATGACAAAAGTTGAGAAACTTTGTCCGAAATTGTTGGAGAATGGGAATTTTTAGAGCCGTTCCTTCTTTTTCTCTTTCCTCGTTATTCCACGTTCCACGTCCTTTACTTTACTTTGCCTCCGTTTGTCTAGACTCGAGAATCTACGACTACAAACTACAAACTACTGAAATCTAAAATGACTAGTAAAGAAGACACAAGATACATTTTCATTCGCATTTCCATTCTCTTTTAACAATTTAATAGTACACATCTTTGAATAAAACACAACTTGAACTATGTATCGAGAGCATCTAGAATCGAGTATCGAGAGCATTGAAAATTGAGCATTGATTACAGTAGAAATTAAACATGGTGTGTACAAAGGACGCTCAATTATGCCAGATAAATTGTTCCACCAGAAACCAGAAACTAGAAACTAGAAACGAGAAACCCGAGTTGAAATGAACCACATGAATTTCCCTTTCACTTGAAAATGGGAAAGGCATTAGAAATTCAGCGATGGCGATTGTTTGGTGTGTATTAGCGGGCGGAGAGTGTGATTTTAGAACCAAAGAAATGACCATTTTCTCCACCGTCTTTTGTTCCCTGGATTTGAATCCGATCCGATTCATTGTGAATTGTAGAAAATAGAATGGGAAAAGTATCTACATGAAAACAACGGGTGAATGATATTTGTACGTTGAATTCTGGACGCTGGATACTGGATGCTGAGTGTAATGTGGAAATGTATAGGACAATGGAGAATGGAGAATGGATGAAAAGAGAAGGAGAATAAACTGGCCGGCCCATCTGTCTGTCCGCTCATTCGCTGGTTTTTCCTTGTTTTTTGTTTTTTGCCCGTTGTCCGTTGTCCGTTGTTCGTTGTCCGCCTGCCATATCTCCACTTCCACTTCCACTGTATTCTTTTACTCTTACTCTTAGTTTCTACATTTCCTATCTTCTCTTTGGTAGTTTTGGTTGTATTTGTATTTGTATTTGTACTTGTATTTGTAGTTGATCTAGTCAGATGGACCATCGGAAATATCCACATTCACATCCAGATACTTTCTCTTCCCGCTCGTGTCTCTTTCTGTATTTCTGTAGGTACAACTAAAATACGTGTAGTGTGTAGTGTGTATTTTGTACAGTGCACAGGAAGAGAAAGATAGAGGAGGAAAAAGTGAGTATAAGAGTGTAGTTTTCAAGTAGATCATTCTGTGTTTTCTCTATTCTCTATTCTCCACTTTGGACGTTGGATGTTGGATGCTGTAGTGCACAAGTATGTGTCTTTTTGTGCCAAAGATCATACATTTATTCCTCCACACACAGACACACTATACTTTAGACTCTAGACTCTAGACACACATGCACAAAGTTACTCTAGTTGAAGAGAGAGCGAGTAAAAGGAACAAACTTCCTTCTCCTCTTCAGACTTTCTCTTCTGTACACATAATATCTCGAGTACGAAAACGAACAGTGGAGAAAGAAGAGAAAGAGAAGAGAAATAGAGAGAACGTGAGATACTGGGCCAGTTGTGCATATCTGAACATGAAGAAGAAGAAGAAGAAGCTTTTTGTACATTATATGGTGCATGTCTGGTGCTGGTGCTGTTTTTGGTGCTGTTTCTGGTTCTGGCCGATATTACACGAGTATATCCCAGTACATTTAATACTACTAATACGGCTAACAGGAGAAAGGGAGAGAAAGAGAAGGAATTTTGGTCCTGGGTTCTGTGAGATGTGAGATGTGAGAGGAGCAGAGAGAAATTCCGAGTGAGTTGAGAGTTGAGAAGGGAGAGAGAGAGATAGAGAGAGAGAGAGAGAGAGAGAGAGAGAGAGAGAGAGAGAGAGAGAGAGAGAGAGAGAAGGGAGAGCTGAGAGCAGGGGGTTGGGAAGGAGGAGGGAAAGGAGAAAGGAGGAAAGTGTGTTTCCCAGCCCTTGACGGCCACGTTAGCTCCATTCTCTCTCTCTCTCTTTACTATTCTCTTCTGTACTGTATACTTTATACTGTATTCTGTCTGTAGTATATCCAAGTTTGTGTGTATATCGCTCTGCTGTGTGTAGATTTGATTCTCGCTCTTCTCTGGTTCTCTTCTGTTCTCTGTTCTGCTGTAGTCTGCTCAACTCTCTCTCTCTCTTTCTCTTTTGCTTTCTCTCTCTTTCTCTCTCTGTTTCTTTCTTTCGTATTTGGAACGAGCGGCAATGGCTGCCAGTAAAAAAGTTGGGCAACGTATCGCAACAGGCTCTCGCTCTCTTCTCTCCTCAACTTCTCAAGTACACCAGACCAAACCGAACCGAACCAAACCAACATTCAAACGCCTCGCCGTTGAATGTTGAATTTCAGTTTCCTACCAAAATACACATACACATACATTTTATACATGTATCCAACTATACCCTTCTTTTCATAATACTCGTACAGTTTCTGTAGTTGTTACTCCGGCTGCCTGCTCCACTCCACTCGGCTCGATTCTAGTTTCTGGATTCTGGATTCTCACTAGTAGTTTTCAACTCGGTACTCGGTTTCTCAACTCCCTTCAACTCCATCCCTTTTCCTCCAAAGAAACAACCAGAGCAAGAAAGAAAGAATAGGGAATTGGAAATTTCCTCTCTCCACAACTTGAGCGCCGACTTTATTTTTCTTACTTTTACTTCTTCTCGTAATCCTACTCCTACTCTTTCTCGTTGTAGTTTTCCTTCTTCTGCAGTAGGATCAAAGTAAAATTTTGAATTTTACTTTGAATTTTGAAAAGATCCTCCCACAACTAAAAACTAAACTAAAGGAGAACGGCAAGTGTTACACTGGAGAAAGAAACCTTGTGGACAAAATAAAGGAATAAAAGTGTCACGTGCCGGTGAATCTAAATCCAAGACACATAAGCAGAAGCAGACAGAGTAAAGATAGTGATAATAATAATAATACTATTAACTTGACTACCTGTGCAGTGTAGTTTGAAAGTCAGTTGGAAATTCAGGTTAGCTTTTGTTTGGTGGCGGTGAATGTGAATGTGAATGTGAATGTGAGTGACTGGTTCAGTCGGTGTAAAACCACCGTGTAACAAGGAGCGAGTTGAATTGAGGTGAGGTGAGGACGAGGGAAATACTTGTAATAAAAAAGAGAGGAAACACTACCAAGAGGTCCATCTTTTTGTACTTTGTACTTTGTACTTTGTACAGTGCAGTGCAGTGCTGTGTTTCTAAGTTGCTGTGTGGTGCGGTGCGGTGTGTGCTTCATTGTGTTCAATACCAAAAGAAGAAGAAGAAGAAGAAGAGCGAGTCATCGTAATAGTAATAATAATAATAATACTGCTGCATTTACTCTGCATCAAATTTACGACTCCTTTTCTTCAGCTCTTCTTTAGCTTCTGTAGCTTCTTTAGCTTCATCTTGGACTTTTATTCTGGCCCATCACAACCCCGTCTCATACGTTTTACTTTTTACGTTACGGTTTACGAGAAATACAACTACAACTTCAACTAGAAAAATAGAAAAATAGAGAAAGAAAGAAAAAAGAAAGTCTTCCAAATTCAATTCCTTCCTCATTCTTTGTTTTCTCCACAGTTGTGAGTAAAATTGTGGGTGTGTGTGAAGAAACATCAATTCATTACTCCAACTTTTTCACGAGCAAATAAGCACAAGCGTCCTCTATCATAATAATAATAATAATAATAACCCTCAGCAGCAGCATCATCATCATCAAGAACATCAATATTATTACTGCAGTTGAATCTCCACAATGCAGATGCAGGTGCAGTTGCAGATCCACAACTCTCATCATGTCAACTATTTTACAAATACCTTTTTCCAAGTGTCTGGAGTCTGGAACATGGAATGAAATTTCAAATTCAAATACAATTTTAAAATGAATGTGGACTTGATAAAAACCATTTTAGTGGAATAATAATAATAATATTGATCACTGCCTCATGTTTAAATGTGTGTGTGTTTGAGATTTGAGATTTGAGTGAATTTGTTACAAATTCCATGTGCAAAAAGGGACTGATCTGATCTGATTTCATTCGGGATTCCCTTTCATTGAAATATTCAAAGTTGACTCTTTTGGACCATTTCACAGAGGAATTTGAAAATTGTGAATTTGTGAAAAAAATTTAAATTGAAAGTGCTCTGCAGAGCTGCGCCGCCGTCTCCTTTCTCCTTTGTAAAACGTTCAACATTCAACATTCTACATTCAACGTTCAACGCCAAATCTGGTTCTCTCTTTCTTTGTGTGTGTCTGTGTGTTCGTATTTGCATTTGCATTTGTATGTGAGTGACTGTGACTGTGCTTCTCTACATAAGGAAAATACAGTGCTTCCACTTCCATTTCCATTTCCATTTACTCGTGCTCCTTTATAAATCTACATGTATTTTATTCCATTGTATTCCATTTCATTTCCATTCCCAGTGACGGATTCAACTTGCACAAGAATGCACAAGAGTACATAAATAAGTCCACGGATTCAAGAATCCAGCCTCAAGATTCGAGATGGATCAATGGAAATATTTAGTGGATTCATTTCAATGGTGAAATTGTTAGTTTAGTTTACTATTTTCCCGTCTTCGTTTTCGTCTCCAAATCCAAGTTCTCCGGCTTCAAATACTTCACATACTCCCAAAAAAAACAGACCAACAACTGCTGGCTCCATCAGTGAATTGTGACAAAGTGGGAAAAGAAAAGGAGGAGGAAAAGTAGGGAAAAAAACGGAGGAAAATCCGATCCTGGACAAGATCCAGAAATAAGAAAACCAACAAGAAGAAATACAAGAAATAAAAGAAAGAAGAGGAAAAAGAGAGTTCTAGAAATCCAACATCTTACGTCTTACATTTTCTTCAATTCAAGTTCCAGTCCAACTTTTTCTACATTCTACATTCTACATTCTTCATTCCTCAATGTAGAATGTAGACAATTGAAAAAACGGAGAGTGGAAAGTGATGGGGAGATTTTGAAAGAGCGTAAAAATATGCAGAGGACTGTGCGGCGTTTGTGTGTGTATGTGTGTGCTTTTCTTTCTGATATTTCAAGCCTAAAGTATAGTTGTGATGTGTGATTTTTGAGATTTAGGATGTGTTTCATAAGAATTCGGACTTAAACCGCGTAAGCCGGTGGTCTCATGAAATAGAATAAAAATGCTCTCTTCTTTTAGGCATTGCAGACAGCTGGTTCTGGTTCTGGCTCTGACTCTGACTCTGACTCTGACTTTGACTCTGGATCTGGACAGTTTTAATCCTAATTTTATTGACTACTGTCCATCTCCGTCTCCGTCTCCGTCTGCATTTGTATCTTTGCTTAGGGTTTGCTAAGAAAAAAATAAAGAATAAATAGACGGACCGGCAGCCGTCATATTATCAAAACTAGTCAACAAAAAGATACAAACCAAAAGCAAACCGAAGAATAGAAAAGAAAGGCAAAGAAAGGAAAAGAAAAGAAAAGCTTTAGCGAAAGCTAAAGTAAAACCGAAACCGAAACCGAGACCGAAACGGACCCAACGGGAAAATGACAAAGATAATGTCAGTGTGCTCATCTAATGGTGAGCTGAGAGGGAAGAAAAAGAAAAGGGAGAAGGAGCAGCGAGCGTATCATGAGTTCCACGAGTTCCACGAGTACGAGCAAAAGATGCTGAATCCAGATTCTTCCTTGCACAGCGAAAAAGACAGATATAGTCACAGCTTTGAACATGAACATGAACGTGAACATGAGGAGATAGAGAAACAGAGACACGGTTGCGGCTATAGAGAACGCGGATATGAAAAGAGTGAAAGGACAGAAAGAGAAAGCGAAAGAAATTTGGAGTGTGTGTATAAAGATGAAGAACAAATGGAATCCATCTCACTCTCATCAGCCTCATCATTATCATCATCCTTTCCTTCGTCTTGTAGTACATCTCCTCTTTCTTTTTCCCCTCCTCCCCATCAGAATCCTCCTGTTCTTCCTCATCCTCGTAATAGAAACTGTCCAATTTCCACTTCCACTTGGAGTTGGCGTTGGCGTTGGCATTGGCACTGGAATCCGGGTTTCCCCGCTCATTTCCACATGTACGTGCTCCTGCTCCTCGTCACAATCCCCTTCCCCACCTCCCATGCTAATCCAGATGCCAAAAGACTTTATGACGACCTTCTCAGCAATTACAATCGACTCATTCGACCCGTCTCCAACAGCACCGACAAAGTTCTCGTCCGACTCGGGCTTCGCCTCTCCCAGCTCATTGACTTGGTGAGTTCTTTTCTCCATTACTAAATATCTCTCCATTATTTTATCAGTATTCAATTATCCATAGATTTTTCTACCTCTAGATTCTAAATTCTAGATTCCAGCGTCATTCAAAATAAATAAATAAATTCATATGATGAGTGATATGATATTCCTCATTGGAGTATTTCTTTTACAGTAACACAATTACCTTTCAGAGTTCAGAGCTTGTAACAAAAGAAAGGCAGTGGGATTCTTTTACTTGTTTTTTCTTTTCCCTTTCAAGTTTTTGTAGCTCTTGCACAAAATCTTTGATCAACTTACACAATACAAAAGACACAAGACAGAAGATGTAAAAGAAGAAAAGGAGAGTGTGAAAGGCTTGTCAGATTTTCCTTTGATATCCCGTGGAAGAAAAGTCAAAGTCAAAGTCAAAGTCAAAGTATTCTCTAATTTCCTTTGTCTTCTTTTTTCTTTTTCTTTTGGACTATCGATACTCCTGATTTTCTTCTGCTTCTTCCATTTCCTCATTCCTTCAATTCATCTTTTGTACTTTGTACACTGTACTTTTTACATGTAATTCCCATTCTTATTTATCCTTTTGAAATAGTACACTCATCTTGCATAGTGGAAAAAGTATGTGATATCTTTTACCAAATTCCCCATTCCAAATTCCAGGTTCTGGATTCTGGATTCTGGATTCTAGATTCCAGGAGAACAACAAAATGAAAATGAATTTGTTCACTCATTTCCCAAGTAAAATGTAAGTAAAGTAAAGAAGGACGTATATTCCATTTTGTATTTTGTAGATGCGTCAAGGATGAAGATGAAGATGAGGATGGAAAAACATGTGTGTAATACAGAGTAGGAAAAAAGAGGATTGGAGAGAAAGAGAGAGAAAGAAGGATAATCATAAAAATCCAGGGATTTGGATTTGGATTTGGATGCGGATGTACTAAAACTGTAAAAGAGTATGCACAAAGTAGAAACAAAGTATCCAGAATCTAGAATCTAGAATCTACAATTCAATGTAGCTGCACAATGTGTATAAAATAATGTGGAAGCAGGAGACATTTTTCCACGTCACATTTATGTCTCATCTCCGTCCATCAAGATTCTAGATTCTAGATTCAAGATTCCAGATGCGATGCAAATGCAGAGGAGAAAAAGAAAGAAAGAAAAAGAGATGGAAAAAAAGTAGCTAACTATTTAAATCCAGCTTTATGTAGATCCAGATCCAGATCTAAATATCCACATTCTCTTCCGAGTCCTCCTACTTTCTACTCCAATCCTCTTACATATTTATTCACATGATACATAATGAACTTGGTAAACTTTTTATCCATTCATCTCTCTTCTTTTGTCTTTGTCTTTGTCTTGTTTCTTATTTCTTACTTCTTTTGTATAGTCAAGGAAATCTACTGTTTTGTTCTGTACTCTGTATTCTGTATTGTTGATTGTTCATTTTTGATAAGCTGGATTGAAACTATTGTACAAACTACATTTTTACATGGTGTTCAATATTAAGCATTATTTCAGTTTAAATTAAATATGTTTTCTTCCAGCCAGAACAAAAAAGAACAACTAAAAAATCTGTACAAAATAATTATACTCGGATTTCCGAATTTCCGAATTTCCGAGTTTAAAAAAGTTTAGTAAAAGTTGTAAAAAATTGTAGAGAGTGGAAAGTGGAAATGGAGAAGAGGGAAATGGGAATACAGATAGAATTTTATTTGAAGATGCAGAACAGAGAACAGAGCTAACTGAGATTTTAGACTCAAGATTTTGGAAAGTGGAAAGTGGAAGCTGGAAAATGTAGAAAAAAACAGTGTAGAGGCTGGAAACTGGAGAAAAGGGAAGAAATGAGAGAGAAATGTGATTGAGTTGATGGGAGTTGGAGTTGGAGAGTTGGAGGAGAATTTGGAGCTGGAGTAAAAGTTGTAGTTTGTAGTTGTAGTTGTGCCAAAAGCGAAAATCAATAGGTAACAGCCAGACAAAGACAAAGGGAAAAACAGAGAATAAAAGAGAATCAAGGAAAAATGCACTCACTAAAACATTTACTTGTTTTCCTCCTCTTTTCATTTTATTTCATTTCCTAGATATTTTTTCTTTTCTTCTCCATTCTCAATTTTCAATTCTCCATCTCCTTTTCTTTTTCTTTTTGTTTTTGTCTTCATTCTCCATGTATTTTTCTTCTAGGTTTACTCTTCTCCCAGTTTTCATTTCATTGGCATTGGAAAATGGAGCAAAAACTTAAATGTTGGGTATTTGTATTTTGTATTTTGTATTTTTTAGTACTGGGAGTGTCAAGTGAATCCCCATAGTGTTTGAATTTTCAATGAACATGAATATGAAAAGTGTAATATGCCAGTAATATCTCCGTGGAACAAACAAGAAAAAACAAACTCCATGAGAAAAAAGATGTGATGTGAAGCCAATTTTTCTCGCCATATGAAAATCCTCAAAAATCCTCAAACTTTAAAACGTTAAATAAATAAACAGTCCAACAGTAAGAAAAAAAACTGGAGCATAGAACTTGAGGAGTATTTTTTATCTTTTATCTAAATATGTAATACTTTTCATAGATATTTAATTTTATTACTGTTTGGAGCTGAACCATTTTTTCCTACCTTTTGTACCTTTTATTTGATGCTCTGTTTTCTGTTTTCTGTTTTGAGCTTTGAAATTTTAAATCTGAAATTTGATTCCTGTGTGAGCAAATAAACTGTATTTTTCCTTTCCATTTTCCATAGCTTTAGAATATTTATTTTCCTTGTGAATTTTGATATGGTTTTGACGCTCGGTTTCTTCCACTCTTTTGAAACAGTTTATTGTTTATTGGCATTCTCTTCAATCTCTCTATTTAGCGGTTCTTTGTTTTCTTCATGTTTCAAGTAGTCTATTTTATTCTATTTCGGGCGTGAGGAAATTCTACATTCTACACCTTTTAGTTCCTTCGCTCAACTCTGCTCTGATTTTTTTTTACCATAGTTGAATTTGAATATGACTTGTAACTTGTAACTTTTCATGTTTTCAACATTACAAAATAAAACAAGCTTAATGCATTAATGCATATGAAAAAGAAAAAGTAGAAAACTGGAGACTAGAGATTTCCATCTGGAAGAAAAAGACAGGGAAAATACTTTTTAAAAGATGAGTAAACTCTTTTAAACCCATTTAAATAAATTTGAGTAGACACAAAGAAGATGAAAATTATGTGAGTGGGTTTTTGTGCTCCTCTTTCTTTACCTCGTTCTTTATCTCTTTCTCTTTGTGCTTTTCATTGTGATTTTGATAGTGATTGTGTTGAACATTCCATATTTCAATAAATGTGTTTGCCTTCCTCCGCCTAATGACGACTTTAACGGGGAAAGTAGGTGCAATTTGGAATAATTCATGATCATGGACCAAAACGTCAGCCTCTGCTTCAGTCTGAGTCTCAGTTTGAGGTTTGAGATGAAGTTTGAATTTGATAGACACGTACAGTTTTGTCTAGAATCTAGAGATGAGATGAGACAGAAAAGGAGAAAAGGAGCGTCACATAATCAACTTGGCAGTACATTAAAAAGACCAAGAGGAAAATGAAGCTGGAGTCGAATCCAAAGAGGACGTCTCGCGGTTTACTCACTTTGCCAAGGAATTTCCTGTCTCACATCTCACATCCCCAGCAAAATTGTCAGAATGTCAGAATCTAGAATCCAGAATGTAAAACATAAAAAAAGAGAGGCAGAACAGTATTTTCCATGTACCTTTTTTTCCAGCTCCAGCTCCAGCTCCAGTTTTGTTCTGTTCCTCGACTTTGACTTTGAGTTGGAATTGGAATTTGTGCCTAAAAATAATATTATGGTTTCCGCGATATGTTTATACGACATTTTAATACATCCACGTCCCACCGTCTTTTTTCCACGGTCCACCGTCCACAAACTACAGACTTGAGACTTGAGTCTGTGCACAATTATGACCGTGTAAAAACTGAGCATGGGGAATGGGGAATGGGGAAAAGTCACGTCTACTGATATTCCACGGGAAAAAAGTAGTGAAAGCATCGAACATCGAGCATCGAGCTTCGAAGAATGGAAAATGGAAAATGGGTAACATCAGCCTACCTCGTTTTAGGTTTTTCTTTCTTCTCTCCCGTCGGCTGGCTTTAAAAGTCTGTAGTCCGTAGTGTGGTGAGCACTACGGACTACGGACTGCAAAATGCAGAATCCCTCTGTTTTTTTCTCCCTCTCGACTCGCGACTCTCGACTCTCGACTCTCGACTCTCAATGCTCGACTCAACTCGACGGGAGATGGGAACGGGAATCCGGTGGGTTGACGGAAGGAAGATAATTGATTGAAATTTGAGGTTAAAAGCTCACTACTTACAAAACGCGAATGCGAATACGAATCCAAAAGAGATTGGAAAATAGAGAATAGAGAATGGAGAATGAATACGTATCAGATTTTATACACAATGGCAACAGCAACATCAACTAAAAAAGTAGAGCTTTTAATACACTAGAAAATACACTAGAAAATAGAAACACAGCTTCAGTTTAGTAAACTGAAACTTTGAATTTTCTTCTACAACTTTCTGTTTTGAGTTTTGAGGAGCTTTGAATTTTGAGCATTCAGTTTTTTACATTGTATTTTGTATTTTGTATTCTCTACGAGTTTTGGAGTATCAAATTTCCAGACAAAAGCTCAAGCCCAGATTTAATGCACTATTTTAGATACATAAGCTTTTCTGCATCTTGCGCAACCAGGAACGAAAAATCAACATTTGTTACGTATTTTTGTGCATTTTGTAAAATGAGTGCATCAACGTCACAAGTCACAAGTCGCAAGTCACGAGTCACAAGTTACAAGTTACAAGTAAAACGGAAGGAAAAGTCCAATTTGCTCTGAATTCTGATTCTGAATTGCAGTTCCAGAGTTGCAGGAAAGTGACAGTCAACTTTTTCTTTTATGGACTCTTTTAGGAATCCACGTCAGAAATAAATGAAAGTGTGACACGGGAAAAGTTTTCCTCCATGGTTGTTTCTAGAGTTAGTGCCAATGTCAATGCTGTTGTAGTGTTAGGACGAGAAAGGACGAAAACGAGGACGAGTGACTTAAATGAAGAGGATGAGAAAAAAGCTCTTGAAGCTACAGCTCCAGTGTGAAGAATCTAGAATCTAGAATTGAGAGAGATAGTTACGGCATCACCGTTTAGCCTTAGGTAAATCAAGTCACAGTCAAAGTCACACTCAAATGCATTTGCTTTGGCTTTGGCTTTCCCTTTTCCTTTTGAAATTTCATGATCACATTCATTTGTTCATTTGTCAAGTTCATGGGAGCACAATTTCATTGTGCATTCTGCACATAGCCAAAAGCCAAAAGCTACAGCGACAATTCAACGCCCATTTAATAAGCTCTTTTCACTTGTACTCGGATGAATGAATTTTAACACATTCTCCATTTTATAATTTTTGTACCATTTTACATTTACTATTTTTTACAATTTTACTTTTAAATTTTCTAGTTGAAATTTGCCTGTAATAAAAACCCGAAAAACTTGTTTTGAGTTTTGAGTTTTGATTTTTTTTAATTTTCTTTTTTGAAAAAAAAACAATGAAAACTATTTGAAAAATAAAATTGAAAGCTTTTTTTTATTTTTTGTGTTTTTTACTCTATAGCTTTTAAAGAAAGGAGAAAGTTTTTTTTATATTTTTTGCGCTATTGGAATTTGTAATTTCCAATTTGGAAAAAACTTTGTATGGTTTTAAAATTGAAATTGAAGTTTATAGCTCTTTTGTTTACACTTTTCATTGTAATTTGTCATTTGTCATTTGCTATTTGTATAAAAAATAAAAATGCACAATGTGAATGTCGATGTGTGTTTTTACGTCACTGTGGATTTGGAATTGCGGAGGTGGAGGTAAATTAAAAAAAAATTCCTGTCTTTTGCAGTACCTGCGACCTGAGACCTCAGGACCCAGGTGACTTAATTAAATTAGAGGGAGCTGCAAAAAGAAGAGAAAGGTCACTTTCTTTATTTTCCTTTCCTTTCTTTCTTTTATAAGGTTGAATGAAAAGAGAAAAGAGAGCTTTCCCTTCATGTGAATGAATTCAGGTATTGTTTAGCTTAGTTTGGTTCGGTCTGGTCTGGTCTGGTCTGGTTTGGTGCAGAGAGCGAGATGAATGGAATAGAGTTGTACAGAGTACAGAATAGTCCCATTATAAATGAAGCTTCTTCTATGCAGAGTGCACAGCGTACAGCGTACAGTTCACAGAGAGCGAAAGATGGATCGCCATGTCAGGGAACTTTCCTGCTCGTTCCTCGTTCTTCGTTCTTCGTTCTTCGTTGTCGGCTGTTGGATGTTGGCCGCATCTCAAAGAACTTGTACTACTACTTTTTTGACTAACTAACAAAGTCTCCGAGGAATTTACTTTTGGCTTGACTTGACTCGACTCTAGATTCTAGACTTTAGACTCTAGACTAGACCGTTTGTATGGATTTTTTGGATCCAGGAATATTTTACATACAAATACAGCTCTGAAATGTAAACGCTTTATGTACAACTTACGTTTTACAAGTAAAAAGAAAATGCACTGGAACTGAAACTGAAACTGAAGCTGAAACTGAAGCTGGATCTCTTTGACTCTTGGACTCTTTGACTTTGAATTTCTGCATCTTTTTACTTTTTACTTTTGAATTTCGAATGTTGAATGTTCTGTCTCTTGTTTTTCTTCTTCTGGCGACTCGCCGTCTCACCCTTCTCCATTATTCAACTACATTTCATTTTATCCAGCATCCAGCATCCAGCATCCAACGTCCAAAAATTTCCATATGTCAATGTGATGCGTCAAAGCCAATATTCTCTTACACATTTTTATCTTTTTTCTTTTTCCCCATCTACTTGTTTTTTCTTTGACTTTTATTTTTTTCTCCATGAGTCGGAAGTCAAAGTTGTCGTTGTCGTTGTCTTTTTCGTTTTTGTGGGGAGACTTTATTAAAATTGATTGATTCCTGACCTCTTTTCAATTCCAAACTCCGAATTCCGAATTTTGAATTTTAGCTATTTTTCGTCCTTGGGTTTTATTGATTCTCTTTTATTTATTAAGCATTCATAATTATTAATGATAGATTCAAAACAATATCATCAAAAATCTCCATCAAGTGCTCCATTTTTAAAGGGAAAATGTAATTTAATTGTCTAAAGAAAAAAAGAAAAAAAAGATATTTACATTGAGAAAGTAATGAATAATGAATAATGAAATGTAGCGAATGTAAAATAAAGAGATCATTTATCATTTGTACGATATTATTGACATTATTATTCACAATTGTTGACAATTGACAATTGGCGATTGACGATTGACGATTGACGATTGGCAAACATTGATATTTGATATTTGATCTTTGGTATCGTCAATCGTCAAGTACAATCCATATTATCATAAAATACTTTGCCAATGACAATAGACAATAGTAATGACTTTTACCTTGAGTTTTGAGTTTTATTATGTTTGTTCAATTCCAGTCATTTAATAAACTCGGATGACTGTCTCCGTCTCTTTTTCTTCTTCTCATCTTTTTAATATTTTCCTTTTTATGCTGATGCTGATGCTGATATTCACATTAAAATTGTGTCTTTTATCTGTTTGCACATCCAGCATCCAGTCGAGTCGAATTCGAATTGTTCGAGTTGTTCATTTTATGTAACTTGCATATTCAAGAGAAAGGGGGAGAAAGTTTAGTAGTGAAAAGTGTGATAGTTCAAGATGCTAATGTAATATTATGTTGACTCTTTTCTCTTCCATCTCTTCCATTTGATCATGATGCTTTTCTCCTTTTTCAGTCTTTGGCTGCTGAAAGAAAAGTAGAATTGGAATAAACATAAAAACATGTATCGATCCCCTTTTCGTACATAAAGGAGAAAAAGAAAGAGAAAGCATCATACGAGAAAAAGCATCGTCACTTTCATCGTCATCGTCATTGTGCCACACACATCGTCATCCTCATCGTCATGGTCGTAATAATAGTTACGGAGGACGGAGAACTAAAAACGGAGATCGCACTCTGCTTCTGCTTCTGCTTTTGGTTGATATTCCCAATTTGAGTCCCATGTGAATGAAGGCACATTACCCACTTATCCCTCACATAATACTCTACACTCCAACACCGTATCTGGATTCTGTATCCTGGATCGTGTATCGTGTGTCGTGTATCGTGTGGAGGAATAAAGATAAGAAATTTTTATCTGCGCGCCTCGAGTTGGAGTTGGAGTTGGAGTTGGATGTGCGTTTGAATTGTGGATGAAGGAGTGAAGGAACATGAGAGCTATTTCTTTTCTATATCTTTTTCCACGTAGGGTGAAAATGTGAAAATGGAAGCAAAACATTATCGTTTGTTATACTCTCTCTTTTCTCTCTTTTCTGTCCCATATTAAGAACGCAATGGCCCTACGCTCTACACTCTACACTCTTTTCTGTTCTTGTGTAGTCAAGTGAAGTGTTCACAACTGGATTCTGGATTCAGAGTAGAAAGTAGAAAGCAGAAAGTAGAAAGTAGAAACGGAAATGTATCCAGGGAGAGTGAATATGAATGTTGGTGAAAGGAGGAGAAAGCAACTGCATTTACTCTGTAGACTGTAGACTGAGGAAAGATGAAGACTTGAGTTTGGAGTTTGGAGTTGTCCCTCATGCATATTTATTACGGTGTAACAGAGAACACAGGCCGAGTCATCCTCAGCTCAGCTCAGTACAGCTTCTTTCTTCTTATAGCTTTTCTATCTACAGGAAAAATATTCCCTGGATTCTTTTCGCAGATCGTGGAGAGAAAATGTACAAAAATGTATAAAGTGTAAAGTGTACAAAGTGTACAGGGTATATTAAGTGAGGAGTGAAGAGTGAAGAGTGTACGAGGTACGAGAAAGGAGGAGAAATGAGCTACATTTCATTTTCATATTACTATTATTATTATTACTACTATTATTATTATTATGACTCTTATTTCTATATCTATTGCTATGACTGTCTCGTGTAAATTTTATGCCTGTTTTTTATAAAAAGCCCCTCCGCTACAAGAAAAACACAACTACACAACTACACAACTCTACACCAGTTTTTTTCAAAGTACAAGTATAAAATAACATAAAACATAAAACATAAATAGTAGACAGCAGTTTCTTCTCCTCACTTTCCCTGTTTTTTTTTGCATTAGCTCTATCAAAAGCTTCTATCAAAAGAAACTGAGGAAAATATGTGATATGTGCGGAACAGTAAATGTTATATAATTCATCATACATTTACATTGTACATTGTACATTGTACATATTGTGCATATTATATATTATACAACTTATACTTTGTATTTTAAGTTAGGAGCAAAGTTGTTTTTTGACAGACTTTGGCTGACAACCCAAGTCAGTTTTTTCTTCTTTGTTTTCTTTGTTTCTCTAGTCCGGTTTTTCATACAATTTACTTGTTATGGCTACTTTTATCTACTTTTACCTAGTTTAACGTAGTTTTTCTCCTGTGTTTTGATCCATTTTATGACTATGATTATGATTAGGATTATGATATTGTATTTTTCCGCCCATTCCTAATCATTATGTTCATTATTACACGTTACAAATTACAAGTTACAAGTTACATGTTACAAGTTTATAGTTTATAGTTGTTAGTTACACCACAGGAAAAGAGCCCATGCTGAAAGATGTACAAGATTTAATAAAAAATAAAATAGCTCATCTTGATGTTAAATTTAAAAAAAAAAAGAGTTGAGCTGACTTGAGTTGGGAGCAAAATGAAGGTGGAAGAAGAAGAGAAGAACGCAGGAGAAAAAAGAAGCTAGATCCAGCATCTAGAATCCAGAATGTAGAAAAATTAGTTTGTTACACGTTTGATGATAATAGTATTAGGTGTGATATTTTTCCTCCTTCTCTTCACAAGAAGCATTGAAGAAAGAAAGAAAGAGAGAGAAAGAGGAGGCAAAGGAAGGAAGAGTTCAAAGCACAAGCTTTCAACTGTATAATTAATTTACAAGTTTATAAGATATTCATGGACAACGTGATTATGCCTTAATCTTAATCCCATCTCAAGACATCCCAGAGATATAACAGATATAAAAGATATAAGAAATATAAGAAATATAAGAAACAAGAGATGGAGCATATCTTGCGTATTATTACAGACATGATATTTTATTACATCTTTCCTACATCTTTAATCTTTCCAGGAAGGAAGCGGAGCATATTGTACATTTTAGGAATATCCTCCCTTATTTTTCTTTTACTGCAAACTACAAACGTCAAACTACACTGTACAAACATTTTACATCTTGTTTCTGACTGCAGAATCATCTCAAAATTCAAAACTCTAAACTCTAAACTTGCAACCTTTGGTCCTTTTTGCATCAATAGTACGTCAAAAAAAGTAACCGAATTTTAGTTTGGAATTTGGAAAACCCGCCAGTTTCCTGGTTTCTGGTTCCAGAGCTTTCATTATTAAATAATATTCAAGGATCTCAGTTTATTTTTCTACATCTTCTGTCTTCCATGAGGCTTTTTGAAAATAGGATTAAAGTCCACCGAAAAAAAAGAAAGGAAATACTAAAATACTAAAACTTGGCTTTACATAATATACTACAAATCATGTATCTTTTTTACATGTCATGAATATGCAAAATTCACAGTACAACAAAAAAAAGTAAACAGCCGTGAATATTTTATACAGAATACAGAAAGCAAAAAAGTTACAAGTTGGAAACTGGATCAAATATCAAGTATCAAATGGAAAAGCAAAAGCTTTGTCAAGAGTCAAGAGTCAAGAGTCAAAAAGAGTAAAGAGTAAAAACATGGATAATGGATAATGTACAATTTTTTCATTCAATATTGAAGAAAACAAGATAAAAGATAAAAGATACCAGATACGAGACATTCCTCATGAAATGAAAATGAAAATTCACTAGCCAAAAAAATATATAAAATAGATCTTATTGTAAAAAATTTATAGGGGAAAATAGTCTTAAATTTTTATAGTATCTGTATTTTTGTATTTACGTCTCTCCTGTTTGTTTTGTACTTTGTACTTTGTATTTTGTATTTTGTATCATGTATCAAATAAATAAATCAAGCAGATTTCCTTCTCCTTTCATTGCCAAAGAACAAGAACCAGAACCTCTGTCATTTTCCTTTCTGCGTCTGTCTCTGTCTCTGTCTGTGTACTTTTCAAATTCAAAACTTGAAAACTTCAAGGTCTGTCTCTGTCTTCTGTCTTCTGTCTTCCATCTTCTCTGGACATTGTGAATTGTAAAGAAACAGCAGTGGCCTTTCCATCTTTTTCTCGTTTGTTTATCCAGAAAAAAGAAAGCTCCAGTTCTCCATTTTCCACGGATGTTGATATTGGTATTGATATTGACTGGACTAAATATAAAAATACTTATTGTGCCGGACAATGGAGGATGGAGGGTCTGCATGAAAATAAGACGGAACTAAAATGTCCCAAAAGAATGAATGTGAATGCGAATGTGGAGTACATAAATCTAAATCCGATTCCTTGTGCAAACTCGCACGTGAATCCAAATCCTCACCTAAAAAAATCCGTATTGATATCGGACATCGGACGACGGACAACTGAGACTTTTCAATGTACAATGTAGAATGTTGAATGTTGAATGTACAGGTCGGATCAGCCTATACAAATAAAATTGGACTCCGTCTTAAATCTACAAGCAAAAGATTCAACTCTATTGAAAAGGTTCTTGACTTAAAGTCACTGCATCAACTGTGCACAGTGTAAAATGTACAGTTTCTTTGTTGGGAAAAAATTCACTAAGAAAATAAAGCATTTTTCATTCTTCTTTTTCTAGATACTTTTTCTACACACAATGAAAAATGGAGAAATAGGATTTAAAGGGTTTCGGAGTTTGGAGTTTGGAGTTTGAAAAATGTAGTTTGTATTATTATTATTATTATCATGATCATTCGCAGGATCTTTTTATGGTCATTTTTGATGCAGCCTTGAGAATTGAGAATTGAGCTTGAGCCTTGAGCCTTGAGCTTCACGTGTTACCCATAAAACCTTTTTATTCCTCGTGTAAAAAGTACAAACTACAAACTACAAGTACGACTACGAGTCAAAATGTTTGTTTCATGTGATACAAAAATAAAAACTTGGAAACCTTGACGATGGAAGATGGAGGATTCAAGAAAAACGTGTCTGATGAATTTTTAAAGATTGGAAATTGGAACATTGGAAAATTGGAAAATTGGAAATACACAGACGTCAAATTCCGACTGACTGATGCAGTTTCAAATTCAACTTGATCACTTTACCTTTTTTTCTATGTACAAAATACACCTGAAAAATAGTTGGGCAATTTACAGTGCAAACGCCCATTTCCTCCCTTTTTGTATTAAGTTTTCATTTTGTTCATCAATACCCGTCCAATTTTTATTCTTCTTGCAGAAATACAACAAACAAGAAACAAGAAATGCGAGTGCAAAATTACTATTGATTATTGATATCCAAGAATCAAAAATCCAAAGTACATCAAAAGTATTACAGAAATCTACAATTTTTTAAACTAAACTTTCATGCGCCCCGAGCCTCGAGGCACAGAGATAAAGCGGATTTTTTCAAAAATAAATAAATATTATCTTCTTATCTTTCATCTAACATTATTTACAATGTACAGTTCACCTGAAGATCCTACCAGAACTCAGAAGAATATCTTATAGTGAAAATATTCTGGAGAAAGTAGGAGAAAGTACTGTATAGAAAGTTCAATATGCAATATTATTATTAAATTGCCGATTGCCAAATGCCGATAACCACTGCAGTGAAAAATGAAAGAGTCCCAAGAAAAATTGGGGAAGGTGCGCGTGATGCCTTCATTTATTTTAACGGGCCAGCGTCCTCTCAAATTCCTCTCAAATTCTTCTATACTTTCACCAAATTGAGGCTATGTGAAAATGAGCTGTAGACTTTCGTTTTGTGACGTTGGATAGGAAATTTATTTTTATTTCAGAGAAAGTAAATGGTAAATGGTTTGTTGGTCGTTGACTTCCATAAATTGTCCATCCAAGATTCTCCCTGCCTTTTTGACAGGGAAAAGGTTTGTCCACATCCAACTTGGAAATTGTGAATTGAGGCTCTTGAGACTTGAGACTTGGTTCTTGATTCTTGAGATGGTCGTTTTCTTGAGCTTGAGCCTGAACTCCTCCATTTTACCCTGACTCAGGTATTGAAATTTGAAAACAAGTCAAAGAAAAAGCATCCATTTTCTACATTCTACATTCTACATGTTTTTCTTGTCATAGACACACGACACACGACACGCGGAATACGGCGAAAGTAAAAGTAAAAGTAAAAGTGGGAGCGATAAGAAAAAGGTAAAAGGGGAACGTGAATCCTGGATATTACAGTCGTTAATAATATGACAGTTTATATGTGAGCCATGTATTATACGCAGTCTGGAGTGGCATATGGAATGGAGAGAAATGATTCTCCATTCTTCTTCATTGTGTGTCATTGGCGTAGCAAGTTTATAGTTTTGGAGTGTGGAATATGGCGTTGCAGGTGAAGGTGGGACATCTTTCTCTTTCTTTCTCTTTTCTTTCTCTTCTGGACACTTCAAGTCAGACTCTTTCTTCATGATCTTTGTCTGGATTCTGAATGCTGGATTCTTCGTCTGTAGAGTTCTGCCGTTCCCATTTCCATTGTCTTTGTCCTCGTCCTGCTGCATGTTCATGATGTTGTTCATGTTGACTCTAAATCTTTTTATTATTCAAATAAGCACAGAGTAATTTTTCCATCTTATCCATTTCACTTCACTTCTCTCCACTTTCATCCAACATCCAAATATTCCAACATTCAATATGGCACATGGCACAGGGTTTTTTACACTGACAAATTCCATGACAAGGTGTCCGTGTCCGTGTCCGTTTCTTTGCCATTCAAGATTTGCCGTTCCCATTTCCATTGAAGATTGAAGACACAATATGTGAGATTAGAAAACTGGTGCTGGTGAATGAGCATTGGAAAAAAAGAAATGGACGAGTGCTTTAGAAGAATTCCATCAAGTTAGATAAAATTTTACTTGAATTTTTTTAAAGTCGTCAGTGTTCTAGATTTGAACTTGTCGTGAAGGTTTAAACTGAAACGTGCACTGTATTTTGGCCTTGGCTTTAACTTTAAGTTTACTTTAAATGCATGGAAAAAATGAGGGTTTGAAGTTTGGAGGTAGAAAAGGTCCAGTATCCACAATCCACAGAGAAATTCCTTTGAAACCTCAATCCATTTTCATATCAACATCCGTCGTCTTTCTGTTTGTCTTTGCCTTTATCTGGGCAAAGGTTCATCTTCATGTTCGTCGTTGACTTTTTGCTACAGATGTAGAAAAGAGAGGCGATGCATCGGAGTATCGACTATCGAATATTTAGTATTGAGCATTGAGCATTGAGCAATATCAGTGGCAGTTGGCAGTTGGCTGTTGTAGAGGAATGGAAAGGGAATACAAAGTATCGATTCATGTACAACGTACAAGAAACAGGGAGAAAGTGGAGAAAGTAGAGAAAGTGGAGAAAGCAGAGAAAGTGGAGAAAGCAGAGAAAGCAGAGAAAGTGGAGAAAGTGACTGGAGTGAAGGCGGAGAGGAGATGGAAATATTTCCCTGCATTTATTTTGTCTGTCTCTTTCTTTATCTCCGTGTCTGTGTCTTCTGTGTCTTTGGCTGTTTCTGTTTTTGCCTGCATCTCAGCCTCATTTTGTATACATGGCAAAAAGAGGATGGAGAAGAGGACAAAAATGGGAAAGGGACCATCTGATGTCCTTGTAAATCAAACGGGAGATTTTATCCTGAGATATTGCAAAATAGAAGAGGAGAGAACAGACGACAACCAACAACCTACATTCATTGACATTTCTCATTTTCTTTTCCCTCTTTATCCGCTTTCTCCAGCTCTTTCTCTTGTTCTTTCTCTCTTTGGGTTTGTATTCCTATTCCTATTCCTATTTTGTATTTGTATTTATGTTTGTATATTGAAGGAGGTTGCTGCTCCTTTTCATTCTCCAGTTTCCTTGTCTCTCGATCTCATCTCATGCTTCACCAGCACCATTCTCATAAATTTACCAACTAAACAGTCTGCATTCCCTCAGTTTCAGTTTCAGTCTCAGTCTGAGTCTGGGTTTGGTTTTGGTGTTGTGTGGAGATGCAACCAAGAAGAAGAAGAACAAGAACAAGAGAAACAAGAATAAGAACAGGATCAGAAATAAGAGGAGCGTTAGGGAAAGAGTTACGTCTTATATCCCACATCTTGCGTCTAGTGTCTTGCGTCTAGTGTCTAGCGTGTAGTATTTGTTTTTGTAGTAGAATGTTGAGAAGGGGCTGAAAATATTTATGTAGGTAGATCCATCCATTCACTTGGCTGGAATGGGATGGAATTGGATGGTTGGGCAAGAAAATGGGAGACTGGGAATCAAGTCTACATTCTACATTCTAGATTCTAGATTCTCCTAACTATAAATTTACCCTGTAGATCTCCATTCTAAATTTTACATGTACAAAATAAGTGTGTATATAAACAAAACAAAATAGAACAAAAGAGAACAGACAAAGTTTCAAACTTTTCCTCTTTAACGGAGGAAAATGTCAATTCCACAGCCCAAGCCAATGCCAATGCCAAAGAACCACCAAAATGTAGGATGACAACATGAACATGAACATGAAAATGAAAACAACAGTCAAAGACAGTGGCTGGTCCACACCACACAAATTTTGTAAAGCAGCCGAGGAGAAAATAACAAAATTACTCCATTCTCCACCATCTTCAATCTTCAGTCTTCAGTCTTTGCCATTACCAAAACCAAAAACAAAAAGCACAGTCTCACACTTTCAAAACTCTTAACTGGAATCAAGTTTTTGCTTTCAAATTTACGTTCCAGTTTTCTTCCTAAACTGAAACTGAAAATGGTACTGTTTAATGGTTAAGGCTTAACGGCTAACAGAATTTGGACTTTTACTCAATGGCTAAAGAAAAAACGTCGCCTTCATAAAATGAAAGAGAAAGAGAAAAAATGGAAAATGTCAAAAGACTCTGAAATAATTATGACATTTTTCCTCATTTTACTGTGAAATATGAAAGTTAGAAATATTACTATTATTGACCGCCAATTTTGTTTTAGTATTCCTCGTTTTGAAATTGGCGCTGGACAAGTTTAAAAAAGTCAAGGAGAAAAGTCATGTTGAGATGAAAATACCCAATATTCAATATATTATGCAAATGTGTAGAATGTACAATATAGTATTTTTGCACTCGGATTTAACTTTGAAAATAATCCGCTTGAATTCGACTTTGACGTTGACTTTGATTTTCCTTATTTTCCTTTCATCTTGAAAGTATGCAAAAAAGCCGTTCGTTGAAGGTTAAGTAGTTGAGAGATGCACTAAGAAATGGAAAAGGATGAAAATGAGGAGGAGGAGCAAAATAGAAGTTTGATAGTCGTATAGACAAATAATAGTGCTTTGTACTTGAGACTGAGACTCCAGACTCCAGACCGAAAGAGATGTGGAGGAACAAAAAGAAGGCATAAAGAAAGAACGAAAGAATGAATGAATGAAATGTAAAAGAGAAGGAAAAAGTCGGGAAAGAGTAAAGAAAAAGAAGGAACTTGCCTCATTCTTTATTTTACTTTTTATCTTGAGCTTTCTTTTAGTTTTCTTTTAGCTTTGAGTCTTGAGTCTTGAGTCTTGAGCATGAATTATTACCATGGCATCACATTTTATTCAACGTCCCACATTCTACATTCTACATTCTGAGTTCTACGCCTTTCAATTTTTGGTCCATTCTCCATTCTCCATTCTCATCCAGACCCATTACACTGTATCAAGTATCAAATATCAAATAGACCGTACATTGTACATGTTACACACGTATCTTTTTCTCTTACGATTTTTAGCCATAGTTTCTCTATGGCTCTGAGAAATGCTCTATGAAGATTCATGCAAGAAGTTCATTGAGTGACTTTTCTTTCCATTCATGTCCCGTCCTCTCATTTTACTTTCGCTCTCTAAGACTTTCTCCTGTCTTCCCAATTCATTTTTCTCCAGTTTCCATTTTCCAGTTGTACATTGTAGATTGTAGATTCGTCGGAGAAACACGAGACCGTAGCTCAAAGTTCCAACTCCATTAAAACAATGAGAAAGCGGAGGAAGAGGATCACGTGTGTGTTATTTTCCATTCTTCATTCTTCATTTGTGTTTTTATTTGTACTTCTGTATGAGCAAACGTAGAATGTAGAATGGGAAATAAAGAATGAAGAATGAAGAATTTGTCAAAAATGACTTGAATTCTTGAGCTCTTGAACTCTTCCGTTTCACTTAACGGACTTTCTCCTCAAAAGAAATTTTAATTTCCTCCCACGTCCATTACAACAATTCACATCCACATCTGCATTTTCAAGGGAAAGTCAATAATTTTCCTTCTCCATTTCTGCATTCTCCCATCTTTATTCAAGGCTTCAAGTCCTCAAGCTTAAACCAGTAATTAAACACATCAAACACTTGTGCAGTACACTTTTGTGCTTTGACAATAGACGACAAGCTCGAAATTCAAAAATACATTTCACTGTATTTTTTACGCCTAATCCAGATTTGAGTGGAACTTTTAGATTCTCAAAATGTAAAATGTAAAAGAAAAAGTATCAAGACTTTTTTTTTGCACTTGCCTCTGAAATCAGGAAACAAAGAATCAAAACTCGTACTCGTAAAATACAGTAAAATAAAATAAAACATGAATTAATTGCATTTGATACGAAATGAAATATAAACTAAATAAAGTATTTAAATTAGCTAATAAATTAAACACTCTTTCTCCTCTTCGTTTTTTCTACATGCATAAAGTATAAAGTATAAAGTATGCTTTGGCCCGCAGTCCGCAGTCTGCAATTCCTAGTGCTCCTTTTTGCTTTCCCTAGGAAAGAAAACACGAACATTAAAATGAGCATATACATTACACATTACGCATTTATATTACAGTTTTTTTTAGCTATAGCTCACTTTTCACAGTGGGTCGTTTTCGTTGTCGCTGATATACAGAGAATACTTGAGGAAAAAAACTTTCACTACTTTCTACTTTCATCTGTATTCAAATTTCAACTTGAGTCTGGAATCTGGAATCTAGAATCTAGAGTTACGTGTTCCTCTTTTCTCTCCAGACTGCTACTTTTTCCCTTTGATGTTCCTCCAGTACAAAAAGATGGCTATATTTTTAGTTAGTTTAGTTTAGCTGAGAGCTCATGACTTTTTTTCGGGGACAGTCTAAAGTCTACAGTCTAAAAAGCTATGTTTTTCTTCTTAAATTTGGGGAAAATTTATAAGGGGAAAAAGAAGAAGAAGAAGAGTTTGCTCCCTCTGCCTTTGGCCTAATTTATGAGAGTCTCATAATAATTTAATGCTCAAATTAATTATTTTTATTGCACACATCCGCCAGAGCAACAGCAATGAGCAATGAGCATTAGACACTAGACACAAGATGTACAAAGTACAAAGGAAAAAGGCTTTGAAGAATAGAAAGAGAACGAGCAAATAGAAAGTTAAGCTAGGAAAAAAAGATGGAGGATTAAGAATATGACTTGAGCCTTGAGCCTCGAGTCTCGAGTTAAGAATTTAGAGAATGGAACAGAATCGGAATAATTTATACTAGAAAAAACTGGAAATTATCCCACAGTGTACACTGTACATTAATAAATATGGAAGATGGAAGATGGAATATGGAGTTTGGAATGTGAGATATCTTATATCTGTACATTTATTATTTTATATTTTATATGGTATTTTACAAGTTATCTCTTGAATTTTCAAAAGTTCCCTTGCGGTTCATCGTTCATAGCTCAGAATTCCTAATTCATGCGTGGGCTGAAACGGCACATTTAATTATTATTATTCCAGCTTAAAATAATTATGTGCACAGCCCACAGTCTACAGTCTACAGTAGAATTTAAGTCATAGAGCAAAAAACGAAAAAAAGAATTCTTCCTACATTCATTTTTCATTCTTCATTCTTCATCAAAGTTCAAAGTCTGAGTGGAGAAATTCCTCTGGTTCTAAAAGAAACATGAGTCAAAAATGAATTAAAGGTATTTAAAATGTACAAGGTAGAATTTAAATAAGTATTTAAGTTCCCGTGTAACCAAATCCAAAGACAGAGCCAGAGCCAGAACCAAAACAGCAGGATGTTTCCTGTAACTTGAAACGTTGAATGTTAAATGTTTAAAGTGGAAAGAAGAATTTCATGCGATGGTCCCGCATTCGACATTATGCAGACAAGAGTAGAAAATTCAGGATGCTGAATGCTGAATGCTAAATGCTGGATGAGGTCCGTCTGTGAAATTATTAATAACCACTCAAAACTCAGGAGTCAAAAGAGAGCTGAACCAACTGCCAAAACTGGCAACGGACCGAAAGTATTTATAATTTTATACTGGGAGCTTCTGAGAGACAAACAGACAAACATTTCAATTTTCTGTTTTCAGTTTTCAATCCATGTTTATTTTACCGTTTGAGAGGATTCATGTGGTATTTTTCATTCATATTTCTTGGTCCAATGCTCCAGGCTTTTCCAAGTACAAAATACAGATATTCCAGAAATGGAAATAGAAATAACATGTCTACAGTCTACACACAACATAAAAATGTCTCCGGTTAAAAAAACACAAGAAATGTCCGCAGTTCTTACACATGTATTTACAATGTACATTTTACATAAAAAATAAAAAATTCTGTACAAGATTCTGTGTAATATTTATTATTCTGAATTTACAAACGGCTGGACATTCTGTTATTTTTCTTCTTCTTATTTGTTATCTACTTGCTCCAGGCTTCAAGCTTCAAGCAGGAGGAAAAGAGGTTATCTTTTTTTTTGAAACCCTAGAACCCTAGAATTGCTCAAGTAAAAGTTGGTTCGGTCGGTTCAGTTGGGTGAATTCTGTCCCAACTTTCTCCTTTAGAGTAGATATTAGACACGCAGATACTTCCTGACAAGGCTCATTTCCTGTGGAAACAGGAGTCACTCTACTTTCTACATTGAACTAGAGATTGGAGACTGGATTCAAATTTAAATTCCGCCTCGGCCTCCGCCTCCACTTCCCACACCCGGAAACCTAACTGAAAAGCAAGAAAAATATTTAACATAGCTTTTTGACTCTTTTTTCTTGTCTCGAATCTCGAGTAAAATATTTTTACATAACATTTCTTGTTCTACTTGTTGTTGTTGTTGCTGTTGCTGTTATTGTGGTTCGGTTTCTTCTCCATTTTCCTGTGGCACTTTTTCCTCTTCTCGATTCTCGACTCATAAACTCAGAGATGCTGTATAAATTCCGAATCAGAGTCAGAATCAGAATCAGAATAAAGAGAGATGTACAAAAGATAAGGCGGACTCCTTTTGCGGTATCAGTATCATCGATGAAAAAACTTGAGCGTAGAGCCTCCAGCCTTCGGCATGAACGTTGTTGACTCCTGACTGCTGACAGAAATAAATGTCTTTTTTACTCTTGAATCCTCTGAAACTTTTTTGGTTTGGTTTGGTTTGGTTTACGCTCTACGAAACAACTTTTGTATCCATCTAAAATCTACAGAATACACTATACAAAATACAAAATGCACTGCACACTGATGTTGGAGAAGAGTAGCTCAATTCAGGAATAAATAAATGCCAAATGGCTCTTTTCCCATTTTCCATTTTCCAGCACAAACATTAAAATATCATGCATCACTGAGAAATGATAAGGATATCTTTGAGGAAGAAAAACACCCTCATTTGAAAGCTAAATCAGTCACGGTACGTTCAAAGGCATACGGTTCAACTTTCAGATAGAAAATTCCCGTTATTATTAGTTTTACATTTTACACGAGGTTGAACATTGTAAATTGTAAAAAAGAAAATTGAATGAAGAATCGAATCAAAAATCGGAAATCAGGTTTCCCCTAGAGTCTGGAGGAGGCTAGAAAAATAAATAAATATGGAAAATGGAAAATGGAAGGTTAATGAAAAAATCAATAGTAATTTGTCTCCCACTCTGACGTTTACCTGTTGCTAATTGTTTGCCGTCAGACAGGAAAAGAAAGTAAAGGAAAGTAAAGGAAAAGAAGGAGAACAGAAAGCAAAGAAAAAGATGGAAAAGGGACCATCCCAAATAAGAGTAGATCAGATCACATCCAAACAGATAGCAGATACCAGATCAATCAACCGGGAGCGAATTTCCACGGGCGGAAATGAAAATTAATTGTCATTTAATTCCTTCTTCTTTGACAAGTTTTTCCATGCTCTTTTAATTTTACAATGTGGATCTCTTGTCCCTTGTCTCTTTTCCTAGTTTTCTAGTCTATTTAAATTAAAACACTGAACTTTTCCCTACATATAAAAGGTCACTTTAAATTATCCTAGTATATATTTTTTTAAACAACGTTAAGGAAAACCTTCTATCTTTTTATTTTACTGTTTTTGCTATTTTTTTTAAAAGCAATGCAATTTCTTTCAGCCCGCATATTTCACATTTATTTTCAAGCGTGAAATGAGCGAGAGACAAGTACAATATTTTCTGAAAAGATTCGGATTGTACTGGGAAAAAAATAAAAATAAAAGTGAAAGTGAAAGGAGAAAGTGGGAAGAGAAAGCTTTGCTGTTTCTTTCTCTGTTGATTTTTTTATTGTCTTCATAATCGACTGCCGGAAATAATGACGCCTTCCGTCTGACTCGTTCCCCTTTCCTTACTTTCTCCATGCTTTCTCTCTACTTTCTCCATACTTTCTCCTTCTTTCTCTTTTTGGGTATAAACAAAAGCTACGAGTAACAGGATGTGAAATTACAAACTGTTTTACTTTCTCTCCCCTCACCAAGTGAAACTCACCACACTTTCCCCTCTGCTTTCTCTTTGGGCTTCTTTATTTTTCATTTTTCATTCTTCATTCTTCATCATCACACAGTTCCCCTCTCAGTGACGAAGGGAAATGTAAATGAGCACCGTTTATAATGCTGTTCAATGCAATCCAATGTAATATTCATAATATTGTACATTGTACATCAAAATGAAGCTCTAACTATAGGAATTACACATAGCCAAATAAAGAAATAGAAATAGAGTAAATAGTAAAAAGTAAACTGTCTGTGCCAACTGTGAATAACGTCAGAGACGGGAGAAAGCAAAAGAGAAAGCAGAGAAAGTAGAGAAAGCCAAATGGAGAAATGGAGAAAGTATCTATATTCTTCATTCCACACGCACACATTTTCCCCGTCATCATACAAAAAAAGATCGATACCCGTAGAAGGAGAAAGAGGAAGAGAACGTGGGGGAGAAAGCACGGAGAAAGGGAAGATACATGAAGGATGAAGGATGAGGAGAAAGCAAAAGGAGAGAAAGAAAGAATGTGTTCTTCAACAAATACAGTACAAAATGTGTCTAATGTCTAGAGTCTAGAGTCTAGAGTGAAAAGTGAAGCTTGTAGAAGGAGAATCTAAAAGAAGAATCTAGCGTCGATGCTTTATGTGTTTTTTCAAAGTAGACTCTTCACTTCTCCAGTTCTCCAGTTCTCCAGTTTTTGACGAGTTACAGGAAATGGCTGGTGAATGTTGATGAATATGGTGAAGTATTTGTGTATAAAAGAGAGATAGAGTGTCTCGTTTCTAGTTTCTAGTTTCTAGTGTCTGTGCACCAAAGCATGTTCAAAGCCAGGGCCAGAGCCACAGAAAACTGAGCAGAACCAGTCCAAATCAAACATAACTTTCTTTCTACATTGTAAATGCAACATGGTTGGAATTTCACTGAAACTTTCCCTTAAAAACAGAGTCGAGCTGTGCTGTTCTATACTGACTCGAGTTTCTCTGTAGACTTGAAAAAAAATGGTTTAGTGTGAAAGTTTGTATAGTTTCACCCAGGGGCTGTCTGGTTTCTCTTTCTTTTCTCACATTTTCTTTCTCTCTCCTGCTGCTGCTTGCTCATTCTCGTTTTCATTCTTATTCTCATTCTCCTTCTGCTTGTCTTGTCTCAGACGCAGAACACAGCACACACCACAGCATCCCAAATCCAAATCCAAAGTCAAGAGCCAACAACCAACAGTGACTTGACTCTCATTCGAGCCTCTGAAGAAATTCAATAGGGAAATAAGTTAAAGTTGAGAGGCCTGGAAAAGGAAAACGAAGACGAAAACGATTCGGGTTCTGGTTCTGGTTCTGACTTTAGTTTTGGTTCTGCTTCTCTTAGTCCTTTTTCATCCTTCTGCTGGTTTTCCTCCCTTCACTTGTGAAGAATCGAGAATAAAGTAAAAAGTATGGAAAAAATTGAGAAAGTGGAGAAAGTAGAGAAAGTGGAGAAAGTAGAGAAAGTGGAGAAAGTAGTACAGTGAAAAATTTTCCACATTTTCTTTTCTAAAAACACATGCCTTTTTCTCCTTTCTCTTTCTTACTTTCTTTCTTGCCTCCTTTTACTTTGAATTCGACTTTGAATTTGAATTTGACTTTGACTTTGTTAGTTGGCTTAGTTTTCCTTTTGTACGGGAAAAGACTGAAGACTGAAGACTGAGTGAGTGGAGGAATGTCGCAAGGCTCTAGTATAATTTTTACTATGCACGTTGCACCATCTCGATTCTCGACTCTCGATTCTCCCATCAACTCAACTCCAAAGTAAAGTAAATTCTAGTCAAGTCGAGTCAAGTCAAGTCAAGTCAGTTTTCCATGGTTGATGCATAACACGACTTGATACTTTATTACACACTCTCTTGTACTCTTGAGGCTGTTCACTTTTCACCATCTATTCTTCAACTTCTGCTTCTCTTTCTCTTTGTCGTTCTCGTTCTCGTCTAATGTTGTATAAAATTGGAAGAGTTGGAGTGAAAATGTGTATTGAGAATTGAGAATTGAGAGTTGAGAATTGAGTCCTCTCATATAAAATAAAATAAAATAAAGGTACACATTACACATATCCGTATCCGTATCTCTTCATCCACAGTCTACAATCTTCATCTCCCCTTTCTTTCTTTTCCGTCTGTCTACATCAATTTTCACTCAACTTGGCAAATAAATCCCAAAATACAAGGTTTATATGAATATTCCACGGCTCGCTCTGTTTTCTCCGTTCTTCGTTCATTCTAAAGTCTGAAGTCTGAAGGTACCTTGGGATATTTTATATTTTATATGGTGTGTTCTATGCTGTGGATTTTACAAAGTAGAGTGTAGAGTGAAGATGGGGAAAAAAGGGTTCAATGAAAAATCTCATAAATTTCTACTGTGTGTAAAAAGTCTACTCTTGTCTTTTTTTTGGGTAGTTTTAGCTTCAGTTTCAGACTTTGTTGTAAATATTCTACACTTTTCACATTGAGCATAAACCGAGTGAGATGTGGCTCTTGTGTCTTGTGTCTTGTGTTTTCTGCTCTTCTTCTTTTTCAACTTGTTTTATGTACAGTGTTTTCCATTTTCTATCACACTTTTCCCTCGTTCTCTCACTTTTCGTTCCTACTCAAAAGTCACTCCTCATTTTATTCATTATCATTTATGGGCCATTGGAATTTGACGAGGTACTTTCTGTCCATCTGCCTGTCTGTCTTTTGGAGTCTGCAGCAACCATTTCACTTTCTACTTAACGTCAGCACTAATACTCTTTCAAAAACAAATACAAATACAAATACGAAGAGGAATACGAATACAAATACGAATTTCACCTAATGCCGTATCAAATAGAATTGTGTATAAATTTCCCTGTCTCCTCTGATCTGTTTTTACTTCTCAAGGATAAAATTACACATTTATTTACTATTTACTATCTTTTCTTTTCCTCTTGTGTCAATTTCACATTTCAAACTAATGTGTATTAAAGTGTTTTCCTCTTTTTTTGTGGTGAATAAAAATCTCTTAATTGTAAATTGTGAAGGAGGAAAAAAGTACTTTAATCTTGAAAAATCTTAAAAGTCTCCATTACAAATTTTTGTGAAAGTTGTGCATCTTTTTTGGCTCTTGATTCTTGATTCTTGATTCTTAATCCTTGACAAAATAAACTGGAATACTTTTTACTTGGGAGAAAAGAAAGAAACTGGAAATAGAATTGTTTCTTTTCTTTTGTCTGCCACTCTATTCGATTTTAAGAGGAATGAGAAAGATGCTGCTGGAAATAATAATATAATAATAATTAGAGATTAGAAGGATGAACAATGAACATTGAGCATTGGATAGTTTCAAATTTCATGTACTTAAGATGTCCTAAAAAGATGGAGAATATTTCAGCTATTGTTCTCTGGTTTCTTTGCTTGTGGTGAACAAAATAAAGTTGGAGTTGAGAAGAACAAGTTTTTAAGCTTTAAGCCCTGTTTGAAAAAGAGAGATAAGACAATGGACAAAAGATGGAGGGAACAAAAACCAGAGTTTATTTTGTTTGTTCCAAAAACTTGGAAGCTTCTTATTCTTCTTTTTGTTATCGGCCTGCTCGTTAAATATTATATAATTAGGCAGCATCAGCATCAGTATCAATATCTTTGAGCTTTGAGCTTTTCAAGCTTTGAGCTTTGAAAAGTATCAGTGGTCTTAAGAAAATGAACTGGATCAAATCCCTATGATTAAAACCTCCAAAAAAGATAAGAAAAGAGATCTGAACACAGAACACAAGTCCAAAAAATAAAAGTAGCCGGGAAACTTGTCAGTTGTTGTCGTAGTAGTTTCTGTTGTTGGATAAGATTACAACATTATTATTTTATGTTTTATGATCCTCACAATTGTTTTTATTTATAGCACATTTGTAGATCATTGAGCATTGATCGTGATGCTCACAACATTTCATGTTCAAGGATACACAATAAAAGAAGTAAAAGAAGAAGAAGAAGAAGAAAAAGACAAGAGGACAGTTGAAGAATGAGAATAATAAGACTTAACAAAGTTTGGTTTGGTTTGGCAAGATTGTGAAGCAAGAGATTCTGTAGAATGTAGAAAATAGAAAGAAAGAAGCAAGAATCTTGAGACTTGAGACTTGAGTGTTGAATGTTGAGTCTGGAGCCTGGAGTTTTGAGCTCTCATCATCATCATTTGCTCTTTCCCCTCTTGAAAACAAAACAAAACAAAATAAAACAGACCAGGAAACGAGGAATGAGAAAAGGAAGGAGGAAGGAAAATACAAGGGTTGTCAAGTAGTTCTTCTTCTCTAGTTTCTAGATTCTAGTTATTCTCGCTCGTACAGCCTCCAGTCTCAAATCTCAAATCTCAAGTATTAAAACAATAAACATCTCCTTTACTTTTCCTGTCCATTGTTTTCTCTCTCTTTCTCTCTGCTTCACTCAGATGTGAACAAACTTGTTTGTGTCATCTAGGTATTTTATATCTTTTCCTCTTCTGCTTTTACTTTTACTTTTACTTGTGAATCTGCATCTGAATCTGCATCTTTAAGTATTTCTTCACATTTTATTTGTTGGTTTGCTCAAGACAATAACAACAATAGTAAACAAGCTTAATCATATTCTCTTTCTATTTCTTCTGTTTCTCTTGTACAAAACCAAAAACCAAGGACAACGGAAAGATCCGTGTGTAAAATGAGTAATTTGTTGTATCTTGACTCTTGAATCTTTACTCTTGACAAACAATCCAATTTTCAAATTACCCTTTCAACACGATTGTGAGTTCTACCTCAAACATCAGATTAAAATTGTGAATTTTCCCCCCACTTTTAAATATAATATTTTTTTAAGGTTTTGAAGGTTGTACAAAAACTATGTTTTTAAAAGCCATTTTAAAAATTAATATTCAAGTATCATTACAATGGACAATTGAATCAAATCTACAATTTTTGAGATAATTCTTTTATTTTTCCTGAATAATATTTGGCTGAAAGAAACTTGGAAATATTGAAATGAAAACTAGAATTAGAATTTGAATTAGGATTTTCCTCTCATGTACTCGACACTAGAAAATGAGAAAATTAGAAATTGGAGTAGGATTTAAAGTTTGGTGTTTTAAATAAAAGTTAAAAGTGCATGTAAATATTTCCATATCCGTGTCCGTACTTGTAGATTGTAGATGAATATGCAAAATAGAATTTAGAATTTCCCTTCCATCTTCTTCTATTTTGCAATAGGCCATTCACATCTCGCTTTTAAACTCGAGTTTGAAATGCAAAACTGTACTTGAAATTCCAATTTAAAATTGAAGAGGAGATTCAGCGAGCTCTTCTTGTTCTCATTCTTATTTCCGTCTTTAGCGTCGTCTTCGTCATTCATTCATTCAAATTGTGAGAAAATTGTGGTATTAAAAACTCTCTTGTTCATCCGTCCTCGTTTTCGTTTTCCTTTTCGTTTTCGTCCTCGTCTTGATCATCATTTTCCTCGTTTTCATTATTATTCAGCGTCTTATTCGTCTTCTCATTTTCATTTTCATTATGGTCGTCAAGTGGAAACTGGGGACGGAGACTGCAAACTCGGAGCGAGAATAAAGATAAAGATAACAATGAAAACAATGAAAGAATGAGCGTTTATGCTGGATATGGGCAACGTTTAAAAAGTGTGCAGAATTTGGGTAGACCTTCACCATTCACCGTTCACCGTTCCATTTCACCAGTACTCCAGTCCTCCGTCCTCAATTTTTTCAGGCTTAAGTAGAACATGACGGAAAAAGTACTGTACGCAAATAAAACGAGGACCAGAGTACTCCAAACTCTAGAAGTACGTGGGAATTCACCAAGTGCACCAACTGAAAGCACTCATCATAATCATCATCATAATATAATGTCATGTTTTTCTCTAATTCTGTCTGTGGAATTTGGCGGGAAACTTCAGTTTTGGCGGGAAATTTAAATATTGGCGGGAAATTTGAATTAAGCGGGAAGTTTGAATATTGGCGGGAAATTTGGATATTGGCGAGAAACTTGAACGTTGGCGGGAAGTTTGAATATTGGCGGGGAACTTGTATGTTGGCGGGAAGTTTGAATTTCGGCGGGAAACTTGAATTTAGCGGGAAGTTTGAATATTGGCGGGAAATTTGAATTTAGCGGGAAGTTTGAATATTGGCGATAATTTGGAATATTGGCAAGAAGATTACATTTGAGTGGGAAATTTCACTTGACTTAATCCTGAAATAAATCGTTCAAGAATTTACCACCCGGTGGTGGCGGGCAACGGCTAGTAATGATAATAATAGTTATAGATATCTTTCTGTAGGTGTGCATATATTTTATGTACTATACGGAGCAACTACATACATTGCATATTTCATACTTAGATCTTAGTATTTTTGAATGAGAGGGAAATGGGAATAAGAGTAATCACTCTGGATGAGAGTCTCGTCAACTCTTGGAAATTGTGGAAATTCCTCTTGACTTGTTTTCAAACTATTCATATTTTTTCAGGTGACCGTCATTTTCAAGATATTACGATATTTTTATTTTTATTTTCCTTTCAACTGGATGATCGTCATTCCGCCAAGTTTGCTGTCTCCAGCCTCCAATCAATTTACAATTTACTATTCAATTCACTCGTGTACTTGATCTTCCATTCTCAAAACTCCTTCAAGTCTTTTTTCCGCCCTCATTACTCTCAAAAAAATTTAAAAAGTGCAAAGAGCATAGATTTTCTTCTTTATCTACGTCTGTTTATTTTTGGAGCTCATTGTACAGTGTACAATTTCTGAGGATTATTCACTCTTCTCTGTTTCTAAGGATACAAGAGTAGGTGAGGACTTTCACCCGACCATAAATGTACACAAGGACATTGGAAATTGGCTCTTGTGTATTCTGTATTTTCTATTTGTAACACATGTTCGTGAGTTTGTAGAAATTGTAGAAAGTAGCTCAAGAAGCACAAAAAAGGAACATGCGCATCCAAAATTTGATGTACAAGGGAGATTTTAAATTTCCTTCAACACTCAAAACTCAACAGTCCACAGTCAAAGCTCAACACGATCTAAAATCTATCTACAAGAAAAAGGACAGTGAAACAAGGGAATTGTCACGTTGTCACGTAAAACAGACTAAAAGCTTCAAAACTTCAAAACATGTGTAAAGTCTAAGTGCGCAGTTGAAATCAAAATCAAAGTACGGGAGACAAAACAAAGTATCTAAATTTTATTTTTTACAACTTTCTGTAACACTAGAGAAAAATTATGTTTGTAATCCTGCACCTAGAATGAAATGAAGCTTCGGGAATTCCCTGTGTTTCAAAAACTCAAAACTCAAAGCTCAAAGCTCAAAATTGCGTGTAATTAATTCCCATTTTCCATTCCTGTTTGATTTTCCTTTCAGTATCAGTTTCATTTTCATGCGGTCGACAGTCGACAGTCGACAGAGGACATGCAGATTTCGTGTATATCTGCACTGATGAACATGGACACTCACACTCAAACTTACAGTCAAACTGACATGTGACAAGTGTCCTCGTAAACTCGTAAATATGCAAATTTTACATGTATCCGAATCCAGCTGCACCTTCAAATTAACAACCAGAAATTTAATCAACTTGTTCAGCCTTGATCAATTTGATTTGGAATTTAAAATGAGGATCTACAATCTACAAAATGAAATGGTGCGAACATAAATAAATAGCTAAACTCCACAACTTACAATTTACAACGGACGTGCTTTGTACATTGTACAATCATGTCAGACTAGAACAAATCACCCTCCTCTTTACAGTTTACAGTATTTACTATGCAAAATGAGCCGGTGTAAAATAAAAGAGGAAAATAAAAGATGAAATTACAAAAAGGGAATTTGTAAAAATTAAAAAGAATCTACAACTGCACAAAAAATTGTACAAGATCTGCAAAAGCAAAGTTATTTGCATTCGTATTCGTATTTATTCTTCTTTGTAAAAACAAACTGGAATTTCCTGCAAATTTGAAATTGAAAAATGCCGGTCGATGGTCGATTTGGTGTATTTTACCTGTTTACTGATTTACTTTTTTACTTTACACTTTACACATAAATCCATTTGGAATTAGACGGAATAAAACGTGGGAATCGGTGAAAGGCTCAAGCGATCAATCCAAATCACAAATTTTGAGCTCCGGAATTTTACATGGAAAATGTGATGAGGGTTTCCTGTTTCCACTTTCTAGTTTCCACTTTCCAGTCTAGAGTCTCCAGTCTCCGGTCTCCAGTTTTTAATTAAATCAGAGTGTGAGCAGGGCGCAGAAGAGGAAAACTCCTGCACAAACAACTGGATTTTGAACTTCCAGGAACTTGATGATCGTGTCCTTTCCTAGTTTTGTTGGAGTTACAGGGAAAGTCATCCATGTTTCATAATCTACAATCTGCACTCTCGAGACTCGAGTCTCGAGTCTCCTGCATATCCTCACTTTTGCAGACTCAAACTCAAACTCAGCTGAATCCCGACTTCGATTCCGATTCCGATTCTTGCTCATATTGGCATTTGGCATTCACATTTGTAATTAGAATAATTTCTCCCAGTCCCATTTCCCATTTGCCATTTTACATTTTACGTTTTATGTTTTACATGTTCCCCATTTACACTTTGTGCATTTCCCCCTTAAAACTCAAAGGTATACAGAAATACAGAAAAACAGTGCAGAGTGAAACTAGCTCAATCTGGTTTTCTATTTGCAGTATGTTTTAGTTTAGCATTGAATAAACACTGAGCACATTTAGAAAGGAGAAAGTACAACGGAGAAAGCATCTAGAATGCAGAAAGTGTGTGATGTAATCTAATGGAAATTCAATGCAAGTTTGTAGTTTGTCCTCCCGCACCTCCAATTTCATCCAGATCCATTTTAATATTTCCCTCCAGCTACAACAACAAACTCAACTACTCCAAAACTCCAAGCTCCAGACTCAAAACTCCACAGCAAAGGAAATAAGCCAAGCGAGATGAATGCTGAGTTGTGAATGGAAATGGAAATGGAAAATGGGGAGAAGGCTTATTTTACTACACATCTCTCGTTTCGTATTCGTATTCGTATCTGCAGTCTGCATTCAATTCCATAGAAATTTTTGCACTCTACACTGAACATTGAACATTGTACTTTGTGCTTTTGTAGATACACCATTTCATATTGTTGTTTTAGAGAGAAATGCTCTTGCTTTTGCTGTTCTGTGGCATACGGCATATGCTTTCATTCATCTGCAGAAAATCTAGTAGGTGCAGACAGACTCCGCGTTTCATCTATAAAGTATAAAGTATAATGTATAAAGTGCTTTGTATATATACATTTGAGATTTGAGAGTTGAGAGTTGGGAAAACATTACATTTTACATTACACTCGCCTGGGTGAGTTGATTAACTAAATGCTAAATGTACCTTGTGCACTGTACACTGTATTGTACAGATATGTATGCTCTATCTTCACTCTGGCTCTATTTTATATTTTATGTAACATGACAAGGCATGAGACATGCGGCATGTAAAATGAAACGGCTGCACACTTTATGCTGTACATTTTACATTTTAACTTTAGCTCAAACTTTATCCTGTACCATGTACCATAAAGCAGAAAAGTAGACGAGAGAAAGATGGAAGCAAAATATTGTACAAGAACTTCAAGGTGCAAGTGCAAGTGCATATGAGTCAAATTTAAACAAATTCTTTCTTTGGCCAGTTTGGACGAGGTTTGAAATTTTAGATCCCCAATTTAAAGGGTATATTACAAGGTATAATTTCTCTTCAATCTGAAATCTGGTTTAATTTCATGCTGTGTCAATAATTATGATTCAAATAATTTAGTTTTCTTTTTCTTTTGGTCAACTTTGTCATCCTGAGTCAAATTCAATTTATAAAGAGCAGTTCAAGTCAATTTTACATTTTATATTGTGCAGTTTCTTCAGAAAATCAAGGTTAAGGATCATTAGGAATTTTTACTTTCTCCACTTTCTCCACTTTCTCTGCTTTCTCTGCTTTCACTACTTTCTCTATTTCCCACACTTTCTCCACTTTTTATAATTTTTGTACTTTCTCTGCTTTCTCCAATTTCTCTATTTTCCACACTTTCTCCACTTTTTATAATTTTTGTACTTTCTCTGCTTTCTCCAATTTCTCTATTTTCCACACTTTCTCCACTTTTTATAATTTTTGTACTTTCTCTGCGTTCTCCAATTTCTCTATTTTCCGCACTTTCTCTACTTTTTATAATTTTTGTACTTTCTCCACTTTCTCTTTTCAATTTTTCCACTGCTGAAATGTGGATCTAGCTCGAGAGTTGGACTGAGAATTCATGTTGCTTGGTATTTGTATGTGTTCTTTGGTTCGTGGTTAGTGTTGGATTTTAAACAACTCATTGGGGAGAAATAAGCAGGAGCAAGAGGAGAAAAGTCCCTCGTTCAGCCCCAACTTCCAGAAAATCCTATTCCCATGTCAACTTTTGGCCACACGAGGATCTGAATCAGATCAGAATAAGCCCATGCCATTGCCATAGCCATCCCTTGACTTTCCTCTTCTTCCCTTGTTCTCTTGTGAATACTACATAACATAGACAATCGAGCAGGATCAAATTAAATCTCTGCTCTCTTTGTCTTATGTTCCTTCACGCTCACGGAATTGAATGAAAATCTAACCTAACCAAATGAAACCAAACCAAACCAATCCAAACTAAACTAAACGGAATCCAATCGAATTTAACCCACAATAAACAAGGGAAAGTACAGAGCAGTGATAAAAAGGAGAAAGTCAACTGCTTTCTCTTTTTACTTTTACTTTTGCTCGTACTCACACTCGTACTCGTACTTTTACGCTCCGTCACCCAACAGACCAAAGACCAAAAAGTAATAAAGTTAAAAATCCTCACCTCGTGAGGATTTCATATCGCCTTCAAAGCAAAAATGCTTTAGGCTCCGGAAGCGAAGCTGGCTATACCAAAATCGTCACGTCAGTCCGCCATTAAATAACGTAGTACTCGAGCGAACAAAACAACTCCCATTCTCATCTGGTCTCAAACTCTTATATACCAATCTTGATATAACTTGTGTCCATTTTGTGTCACTTTTGTGTCACTATTGTGTGACTTTTGTGTCACTATTGTGTCACTATTGTGTCACTTTTGTGTCACTTTTGTGTCACTATTGTGTCACTATTGTGTCACTATTGTGTCACTTTTGTGTCACTTTTGTGTCAC
>JABASP010000386.1:0-55648 GCA_019776565.1 Sminthurinus signatus
TGTACCTTCAATGGACAATGTGCATGCATAATAGAATTGAAGCTTACTCAATCCTTTTAAATGCATGCACAAACGTACAAAGTGGATGCACTTGAATCTTGAATCCTGAATGTATTACACACTACACACGGTTGATAACATGCTGTTTTGTCAGGAGTCAGGAGAATAACCACACTTTGCCCAATGTTTGCCATTGAAATTGAAAGTCCACAGAGACTCATTACACATTTACATGAAGAAGAAGGCACAATGTCAGACATTGACATGGACCGAGGAAAGGGAGAAGAGAGAAGGGTCCATAATATCAGTATCAATATCAGTAGCAGTATCTATTACAAATAGACTAATACCTGTACTCAGGATTCAGGATTTATCATTGAACTCGTATGGAAGAGTCAAGAGTCATATGTACAACGTTTGTCATGTCAAAACTATTCCAGGTTCCAGTGTCCAATTAGAAGACACCTCGTGGCGAATCCATTGTTGTCTTTATTCCTGTTCAACTTCGGTTTAAAAATAGAAAATAGTGGATGAGGATAAAAATGGTTCAAATATAACATACATGTATCCCTGACCATGAAAGTTTAACATTGAATGTCAAGTAAATCGGACTGGAGATTCTGTATTCTGTATACTGTGTAATGTATATTATATGTATGAAAGGATTTGCCATGGACTTGGATTTGGTTCTTGTTTGTGAAGGTCATCATCGGGACTATTGACCATATAATACCTTCACATGTTTTATATAATCCATAGTTCATAATTCATAATCCATAATCCATACATATTTAACATTTACATGTTGAGTCCCATCAGCCACATGTACTTTGAATGTCAAATGCCAAATGTCAATCATTGCACTGTCAACAATAAATCTTTTTCCTTAGATATTAGATATCCATGTGCATACCAATACTTGTTTGCATTTACTTAGCATTTACTACGTGTGTATTAAATATTAAAGATGCCCTCCTACTTTGGAACAAGAATGTACTTAATATTCAGAGTTCTGAAAAGTCAAAACATTAGTTCGTGTCACTTGTCAATCATTTCCATTCCAAAAGTAATAATATACCAACAACCTGTAATAAAAGATGTAGTAAATAAACAAAGGTGGTTAACAAAGGACTTTTATTATCTAGTATTATGTCTGGCTCTCGTTCTGGTTTGTCTGAGTAGTCCATAGTTCGTAGTCCGACATTTCCATCCATAGTATTAAATTACACCTCTTTACAAAAGTAAAAAGGTAGTACCTATTGATTCATTCTGGGTTCTTGGTCAAAGTCAAAGTCAAAGTTTATCCTCTAAAAATATATTCTATAAAAATATTGAGGAGGGAGGAGTGCGTGATTTCCCGATGGAGAGGTGGATTCTTCATCGGAAAAATAACAAGGATTATTATCAAGCCTTTTTATTACCTGTATTCTGTTCTGCCCGTGATGATTTTTCTAAAGTAAAGACTACAAACTCCAGACTCTAGACTCTCCAGATTAAATTGTGTGATATTTGTTCTACGAAACCAGACATATAAAATATATACTCTTACAAATGTCAAGGAACAAGGAAAATTGGTTTGATCATTGAAAGGGATAGTAAAAAGATTCAAGAGTGAGATCGGATATTTTATAATACGCTGTACTTTACTTTTTGTACTCTTTATTCTGTGTAGTTTAATAGATTGAATTTTTACAGTGTTTGCACTCTATACAAGCAATTTATTATACAGAGTTTCCTCTATGTATTCTGTACGTTGTGCCATGTGGATGAGAGAGAATGTAAGATAATTACGCACATTGACAGAAAAGGAATATAAATGAGATACAATACAATACACATGTATGTATAATGTATAGATATGTTTCATCAAATTAAGAGGTTAAGGGCTGATAAAACTCTTTTGTATCTTGTTTCTTGTTATTATTATCTCTTTTTCTCAATGACCTGTCGAGTGTCGAGTATTGAGAATTGAGGATTGAGTATTGAGTATCGAGTTTTGAGTGTGAATCAAAGTTGTTGACTGTACAGATAAATATCTACGCCTTTTAAAATTGTCGCGAGACCACGAGATTGACCACATTTTCTCTAGTCTCTAATCTAAAAGGTTGATTGTTTTTGTTTTATTTACAAAAATTTATGAAACCTTCACGACTTGATTGTATTTTGTATCCCACATCCCCCACACAAATTTATTTATTCATGCGGGCCTGCGTAAAAATAAAGAGAATGCATTTTATCTTTTATATGTATTTAATTGATTTTGTACATATAGGATTTTTCTCTCTTTTTTTGTTGTAAGTCAAAAGGTATAAACTATAAACGTTTTATAAAATTTATTTATAAAGTATGCATAAATGTTAAATTGTGCATTGTGCATTCAACCAACTGACTTAGCATCCTTTACCTAAATGTGAAATATTGTAACTTGAAAATAGTTATGTTAATGAGTTCACCATCAAACGACATGCGAAGGTCCTTTTTGTGTTTTGTATTTGTACTCATACACTTACAATGTACATAATAGTTAATGTAGCAAAAATTGGAATGGAATGAAAAATGAAATTGAAAGGAAGGAAACGAGACTATAAAAAGAAACGTGCATGTAGGAATTTGCAGTTAGTGTGCATTTAGCCGTGGTAAATGATGTATGATCTAATATTTAGTATTTTTTGGTTCTCACGGATGTTCTCAACCATCAGCCATTTCTAGCAAGTTGTCAGCTTGCATTTATTTTTGTGCGCTATTATAATTATTTATAATATGTAAATTTGTAGTGTTTCATGTGGCAAAAAGTATGCATATATTTGCATACTGTATAATTTATACTTTATGTTATGAAGTATGAGGAATCATTTTTATTCTCCATTATTATTAATATTTAATATTAATAATATAAATTCTGAGTTGAAAGAAAAATGCCCTGGAACTCACAATCAGCCTTGACTCTTGAATCTTGAATCTTGAGTGAGTTTTAAAGGAGGATTCGTATTAACAATGAAAGTTTCTTTTTTGTCTGGGTATTTTTCAAACTTTTTCCTCATTGTCTCAAAACGCAAAACGCAAAACTCTGGAAGGTAATACATAGAATGGAACAAATACAAAAGTACGCAGTGAGATGCTGACAGTTGAAGTATCAGGAATATTATCATTGCGTAATACTTGCTATTAAAGTATGAAGCGTAAAAAACGAAAGTCCACATGCAGATATTTAATATTTAAGTACACGTATACGTATACATAACACTCTGGTGTTGTCTAGACTCTGAATTCTGGACTCTGGACAAGTAATTAGTCCTAGTACCTTGAAATTCAAAACTCATCCTGTTCTTAAACTTGTTTTAATTTTTTTTTCTATTTCACTTTCAATTGTTTTCCTGAGAAAAAAAACCAGGTAGAAATTGTCTTGTCATAATTCATAATGACTCTTCAGTTTTTTACGCTGCAAGTTTTAAAGTAAAGTTTCCATAAAATATTATGGCATGTTTTCACACATAATTGGGCTATAAATGCTGTAAAAAGCAGTTTAAAAAAAAGAACAGGCGAAATACAAAAGCACAAATAAGTAAATAAGTAATAAATAGGACTTTATTTAAATAAAATTTGAAATAATAACAACAGTTGTAGAAAAGTTTATGAGCAAACCACCCCTTACACCTTACACAAAAGTGTACGATGAAATAAACCTGAGACTGATTTTGTTTGGACGAGATTTCCGGATTTTGGGAGTTTGGGGACTTTTTACAATTTTAAGCTCAAAATCAAAATTGGTCTCATCTGATTTCTCGGTTTTATTCCAATCTTTATCGACAAAGTTAAACACAGGATATTGAAGTATTTCTCTCTTAAAACTGAACAACTACTTTTAAAATAACAATAAATAATAATAATAATACTCTGTACACTGTACACTAAAATCACTAGTTAAATCACTAAGTCTTTTTCAAAAATTTCTTCTGGATGAGTAAACTTTGCTTGAGAATGTCGTTATTTGGGTATGTGGCAGGTGTGAAGGATTCGTAGTTTGATAGAAATTCAATATTAGTATTATTTGACGGACTAAAATTAGTTTCCGTCTGTGTTATCCTAGGTTCACCCGACCTTGCTCTATTACTATTATTGTTAGCGTCTTGGTAGGCAGAACTGAGATGATTAAATCGGAACCGAGTAAAATCAAAGACAACATTTCTTGCTCGTTTCACCCCCGGAATACTTGGTAAGATGAGGTCCATTTTAAAGCCCCTTCCAAAGGGCCGTGACCCTCCTGTCTTCAAATAGTAAACTCCTCTCGTTCTATTCAAAAATAATAATAATAAGTCACGCATCATTCTTAATTGAATATTGAAAATTGAGGTAAAGGTTCCTTGTTCAAAATTAGTGTAGCACAATTGTCAAACTCATAGATGTCAAACTCACGTAACAGGAAGATGAAGTCCCATGTATGTTACATTGTCATTCTCCCCACACTCTAAATCATCTTTTGCACAACTTGGAAAACTTAGTGGAGATCCAATTGACTCGGCAAAAAGATCAATTGCTCTTTCATGACTGCATGGTAATTCTATAAGAAAAAAAAGTATGCCGATACAATTAATTCGTCAAAAATGGGTGCATTTAATAAATGCTGGCAATAGTTTTATTATTAAAATAATATTCAGATAGAAACCTCTATGAAACCGCGGTGAAATTGGCGGGCATCCGGGTTGACCTTTTCCATTGTTTGGGAAAAAATCCACCTATTTTCAAAATTAAAACTTTGTTGTAGAGACTCCTTTTTCTTTGTATTAAAAATGTGGAGATGAATTTGTCTTTAGAAATATCTTTAGAATGAATTAATTACATGGCCTAAAATTGTAGGGATTCCAGAGTGAGTTCTTGTTATTGGTCCAGCATCCGTATGAATAAAATCCACAAAGAGTGCATCACTCTTGTCCAAAATCCGATTTAGAGGTTGTCCAGTGTAAAAAGGGGCTGCAGCATCTAAAGCTATTTATTTAAAAAAAGAAAATGCTCAAAATACTTGATACTTGATTGTTATTATCAAAAAATTATCTTTGAATTTTCTTTAATGAAAGTGCTGAAGATAGTGAAGTATATAAATACTAAATACCAGTAATTCTTCCAACTTTCCCTCCAATCTTATGTCCAGCATTCCCACAGATGTGAGCACCCCAAGACAAACCTTGCATATGAACGGTTGACAATGGTGTCCCATGCCTCTCAATAAACCGGAGGAAATCTACAAGTCGATCTGTGACTATATCTCCATAGTTTGTAAAATACCGAACGGTTTTAGCCATGTCCGTATAGTCCACCAAAACAAAATTGACGTCTCCAAATCGGAGGAAGGCATCTCTCAAATAGACGGTTTCCGGATCCAGTCTTTGCTCATTTGAACGATGATCCTTCCCATGGACAAATATTTTGGTCAATCTTTTTGGATTGTAAGTGCTCGTTCTCAGACTGTGCAGATCATGTACTACTATTTCATTTGCAAGGATTGGATTCTCCCTGTTGTAAAAGGAAAACAAGAAAATCAAATAAATGTGACTTAATCTGATTACACTTCACAAGTTTACTTCAGTCTTAATGTTAGTAAATTTCAGTATTGATCACCGAACACACAAACATGATTTGCTTATTTTTTTATACATGTAGAAAGTAGAAAGTTACCGAGTCCAAACCCGAAATCTGATGGCATTTCTCAGGTCGTAAATTCCATTGTGGTAATATAAGCCACTTGTTGAGTCAAGTCGTCTCACTTGTGCTGGATCATTGTGCACACGGAATTCTCCCGGACCTACATAATTTACAGAAAGACGGAAATGACTTGAGCTTGTATTTTCTTCCACTTTAAAACCACACTCATTTGTATATATTATGTACATAAAATATTATGGAAATTATTATTATCACTGTTGTTGAAATCTCACCCGCTTTCCGATTAGAAGCTAAATATAGGATGACAGTCAAAAATTCTCTAAGCATGGTGCACTCTCACTATTTAATTTTTACAATTATAAATTATAATACACAAAAAAATAACAGTAGAAGAACAAAGAAGATGAAGATGAATTTCACTACATCACATCATAGGATTACACTTGAACAGGACGAAATTGTACACCCGCGCTAAAAAAATAATTTTCACCACACAATAACTGGGGATTTACGACACATTGTTTTAAATATCCACAAAAAACTGAAAAAAGATAGCTATTTTTGTTTGTAATATTATTCCACTAAAACAACACTTTACTTGATTTTTATTTTTTGATTTGACACAAATGGTTTGATTTCCTCAGTGAACACTTTGAACGTTTGAACATTTAAACATTGACTCAAGAGTATCCTCGACAGTATTGCTCCTGTTTCCTCTGCTATACCTTTACTGCATTTTCAAAAATGTTTCCCTGTGAATTAATTCTTTGATTAAAAACCAGCTAAACACTTCTAAAACAGGAGATGGAATAAAAATGATGGAAGGTGAATAGAATAGAAGAGAAGAGGACAGAACAGAGTATAGAGCAGTTGTTGTTATTATTATTTGTATGATTGTATTGTATTAATATGGTACAAGTGTGATAGTGGTAATTGTAATTGAGTAGCTTTTTGCTTAGTCGCTCAGGATTTGAACTTGAAAAGTTGTGAGGAGGAAGGATTTACACAGGAAACAACACAATTTTTCATCTAACGCATCACATCATACGTATCGCATTATATCATTTATAACAATATTATATATTAATAAGGTATAAAAGATATGTACTTAGTGCATAAAGTATAAAATATCTCACAAGTACTAGTGCTCTGTACTTGAACCTGTAAGGTATGTGTTGTGTGTGTGTGTGTGTGTGTGTGTAGTGTGTAGTGTCCATTGGAAGTTAGAGGAAATACATGTGCAAAAAATTGCAAAGGTTACACCAGTCTATATGCATAACTCAACCTTCTTCTTTTTCTTCTTTTTCTTCTTTTACTTCTTCCATAAGTATATTATATGTATTTTATATTATGCTTTATAGATTATAGAGTTGTCGGCAGTCCGCAGTCGTTTTCAAGTTGGTTCATTTTTACTTAGTTTTTGTTGGATATCCTCCATCACACTTTGGCGTAGAATATTATATGGACTACAGAGAACCGAGTACAGAGTATAGAGTATGGATGATGGAGTAGATTAGAGTATTAATATGTATAATGTATATGTGTGAAACCATTATTTTCAGTTTTACGTAATAAGTAATAATGCAGCTAGAAAAACTAGCTGATGGATAATGGACAAACTTACGTCTATAGTTTCTAACATGTCTACTCTGTTTCATTTTTCAAGGTGGTTATCCCAATATTTTATATACACATATACATATGGATACATGTCCATATAGATTTTTTTCCTTCTTCACTCACTTTCAATTTCTAATTTGCAATTTACAACAAGAAGTCCAGTCAATAGTTACACTTTACAAATTACGTAATACAACCAATTCAAAACACAAGATACAAGTTACAAGATATTTGAAAGAGGAGGTTGGACGTTGGATCTCCTGCCTCTCCTGTACTAAAATGTACATCTCTATTTTTAATATATAATATATTAGCCATGTCCAATGTCCAGTGTACACCATGAGTAGTGAATACTTAGCCCTGAATCTAGTGTTCAGTGTTTAGTATAAAAATGATAAATAGTAAAGAGGGATTGAGGGAATCTTTCCTTTTCTTAATGGACTGCTTTTTTTTTAACTTGTGAAAATTTTTCATTAGCACTCCATACTCCAAATGCATTTTACTTTGAGACTGTGAGACTTTGAGGTAGGAGAGAGTGCATGAAAATATTTGCAATTTTGGAGCAAGTCATTTATATTATGAGAAGTTGTTACTTGTCTTTAGTCCGTATTCTGTATTTTGTATTCCGTGTTCCGTGTAAAAGGATGGAAAGTGAGAGTAGAGAGAGTAGAGAGTAGGTGTATGAAAAGAAGCTGGAAGGAGCTTGGAAGTTGAAGAGATTAATTCCCTTCATTATCAAATGGGGAAAACGCGCTTATGCAGTACAAGTATAATATTTGTAGCTTTTAGATTGGAGTTGTACATTTTGGTTCTCCAGACTCTACTGTACAGTGTACAATGTACAGAGTACAGAGTACTGTGCACGACTTTGTTCAAGGTATGAAATGGTGGTCTGTGCTTCTGCCTCCGTTGTAATGCGATTATGTGATTAATTCAGTGTAACGTAATGTAGATTGCAGACTCTTCTTCTTTACCCATCTTGTTCATTTTCATTTTCATGTATCCAAATTACATTCTGTACAGCTTAAAGGAGAGCCGACTTTGTTTGGGTCTATCATGTATAGTGTATAATGTATTATGTATATATGCTCATAATGTTTATTATTGTAGATATGTTCATTTCCATTTATTTTCTACAGTATCTCATGTACATACAATTATGTAGTCTCAAGTCTCAAGTCAAAGTAAGTGTAACTGCCGACATGATCATCATCATCACCATTTTACATTTCATCATTCCGCATTCAACATTGTATATTTTGTTTTAGATGGTTTCCACAGTTTTGTTCTGTGTTCTGTGAGCTAAGAGTTTTGAAATTTTCTTTGATTAGGATTTCAGGATGGATTCAGAGGATTCTTGCAATAGTTCCAGGCAGAAATTTGTTTTCATTTTCCCCTTCGTTTGTGCTGGCTTAGAACTTGGAATTAAATTCACTTTTACTTTGTGGACTATAAACTAGAAACTAGAAAGTACAAACCCAATAGTAATGTGACGTATTTTGTACTTTGTATTTTGTACACTGGAGATCAAAAGACTGAGTAGTGAGTAGACTGACTAGTTGACTGGCTGGATGTTTGATGCAGACATGCTAAATGCATCGTTGTCCTTTTCCTCATCCTCATCATCCTCATAGACTCATCCTCGTACTCATATCATCCTTATCATAACCATCATTCTCAGCATCATTACCTGACTCATTTTCCCTACTCTATTTTGTAATGTATGCGTAAAACATTGTAGATTTTGTATTTTACAACACGTTTGATGAGTTCCGACCATTATACACTTTATTCCACAATACATAATATATACATAATACATGATAATATTCACTCTCCCCTTTTCTGTTCCGTGGTACTGGTACAAAGCACAAAGGAGGGAGAGGGATTCCACGTGGATTTGTATTTTGTACATGTACTTTGTTCATGTTCATCCTCATGTTTCCTGTTGTACCTTTGTAAAATTTGCAATTTGCAATTTGCAAAATTCTGTTATTATTTTACATGTGTGAACCGTTTTATGTTTTATTACAAATTACAAATAAACATACACAAAGACACATGTAAAAAATTATTTCCTCGAGGTTCTACCATAAAGTATGTAGCATGTACTAATGTACTTTGTACACTTCACATACTCCGTGATGGTGGATGGCAAAAATTGTTGCTATTGCTTCGAGTCTCTCATAATGCAATTCCCCAATCCAATCCAAGCCACTTCACTTCACTCCACTCAACTTCAATTCAATCCAATCCAACTAACCAAGTTACCTCATCATTTATCAACGTCATTAGCTAGTATGTATTGTGTAGTTGTCGCAAGATTTACTTTTTGGTCGCCCTTTGAAGGTCAATTTTCATGTCAAGCTGTACAATGTACGTTGTACATTCTACATTCAACTGGGCATTTGTACTCTGTACTCTGCACATTTGTTCATGTCAGCTCATTTTCATGTATTATTTTTTGGATATGTACTCAAAAGTATTTTATTATATTATATTATTCCAGTTGTACAGCAGCATTGTTGATTCTAGATCAATAACTTCATTTATAATTTTAGTCAGCACATGGTCAATGTACACTGTACACGCATTTTTTACTACAAATAAACTGTTGTACTTTTTAATCTACCCATGTGGAAATTCTGCGTATTTTTACAATTATTTACCTGTTTTAAAAAAAAGATGTGTTAAAAATTGAGCTTATCAAATCTCAAGCAGTTTTTGATTTGTGGATAAAGCTTGTGGATGTTGTTTTGTTTTGGAGAAAAGCTCCAAGTTTTTTTGTACATAGTAATAAAAATATCAACTATTCATTTTGTAAGCTGGGATTTATCAATTTGTACACTTGATACTATTCAGTACTTATGATCATTACCTATCATAATATTATAAACATGTTCAAGAATAAATATTGACACCTTTTATCCAATATTTTTTATAATACTTGGGTAACCGGTTATTTTATAGACATGTCACGAACTGTTGTTGTACTTATTCTGTGTCTGGAATTTCTAAACTTGGGCCTTAGAGAAACAAGATTATTATTATTATATACAGTATTTTTATGGGGTGAATGAACACGGGCAAAAATAAATAAAAGTTAAGGAAAAAGTGGTTTATTGAGTGGACTAATTGGGTTAACTGTAAAATGTAATATACATGAAAAATCAAAACATGGTATTTTATTTACATTTCTGTCATCTTTGTTCTATGTTGTGACATTTAATTCATGTTAATTTAAAAAAAACATGAAAATTGCGATCTTTAAACTTAATCTTGAAACTTGATACTTGATACAAAAACAAGGACACGGAACAGGAAGAGCATGCATTTCGTAATTTAGTATTTAAATACAAGATACAAGAGAGATGGGTTAAAAACTGTGGATTGTGGATACAGAATAAAAATTAAAAGAATCCTTGTACACATTATACACATGATGTTAAATTTTGAACTTTGTTCTTTATGCTCTTTTTACATTATTTCGCGTATACTTGTTTTTGACAATATAGTTTTTTTGTATGTTCTTGTGCTTGTATAGATAATTCCGTCGTATGAAGTGGATCGAGCAACACCAAGAATTCCTTCTGAAGGACAAGCCCGTGTACGTTTCAATTTCACGGCTGCTTCTCCCGTTGAAATATCCATCATCAAAGGGGAAACTATTGTTTTGACTCGTCGTGTTGATGCAAATTGGTATGAGGGGCGGATTGGATCCAGACGAGGGATTTTCCCATGTTCCTATGTACAAGTTTTAAAAGAACCCGGGATGGACTTGACAGCTGCTCTATCTCCAAAACCAACAGGTATAGTTTTTTTTTCATTTGCATTTGATACATACAACATAATTGTTGATTGTTGATTGTTTACATTTTACACTCATCTTCACCTGCGTTTGGCTTGTTTGATTGTACTTTCCAAAGTAAGTTACTAGGCCAAATGTTGTTTTTACCGTTGGGTTGGGTTTCAATTTCCGATGAGTGTGTACATTTTTGGTTTTGATGTCGTTTCTAGTAGATAGTAAAGAGTAAAGATAGATGCCATTAAAACAAGGAGGATACAAAATAAACACCACATGTTTTTTCATCAAAGAAAATCTCTTTTGATTTCATTTTTCTGTGTATTTTGTATTTTGTAGGCTCACCAGCAGCTCACAGTCTAGCAGCTCATCAAATACAAAACTTCCGGCACAATTACAAACCTAATAACTATAAACCTAATGACTATTACAGTCCGTCATCAGTCAGTGTAAGTCTCCTTGGTTTTCTTTTTTGCTTTCACTCCCAACTCCCAACTCGTAACTTGATGCATACACATAATATTCATCGTGCATCGTGCGTGCTCGTTCTTATGTTATGTTATCTATTTTTTGTTTTTGTTTTCATTCTCCTTGAACATCAACAACAATATTATTTTTACTGAAAACAACACTTTTTGCGCATTTTATAAAGCATAAAACTATCACATGATAAAAAATTACAATTCACAAAACATTATACTGTATACCAGAATTTTTAATTTTGGAATTTCAACTTTTTATCTAATTTCCATTTACTTTCCGTAATAAATTTCAATTTGCTCAATTTAATTTTCTTTAACATAAATAAATGAATAAAGTAACTAATTTTTAATTTTTAATAACTATTGATAAAACTAGAAAACTATGTAGACTAAAAACATAAGAAAAAAATAGCAGTTGCTTGTAAAACGGGTCTAAAAAAGGTGTTGGATTGGGCTCTCTTTATTCACATTACAGATTCCGAGTTATAGTGGCCGAGAGAATTATGGTGCTGGAGGACGAGTTTCTCAGTCTTCGACGCGAGAACAGAGTCCAAGTCGTACTTTATATAGTCAAAATCTAACCATTGACACAAGAGAGCCAATGTCGTAAGTATTTCATTTCAACTCACAAATAAATAACCTATACTTACAATTAAATGTTCTCATTACTCAAAAAACATAACACATAGCTAATTTTTTGAACGTAGTCAACAGAACATTTATGCTGTTTTTTGAAAACTAATACATTCATCATTTGAAAAATTCTTTTGTACATAGTACATACTATTTTTAATATAATTTATAATATAAAATATACTTACATGTTTTTTTATGTTTTATATACATTTATAAAATTCAAGGTAGCGGGGAATTAATTGTGGTGGGGAGTTGATTTTGTCTTGGTTTTTCTTCTTCTATTCTGTTTCCTCTTCTTCTTCTTCTGTGATTATTTGTCTTGTTCTTCTTGTTTACTGTACTATATGAAAGATATGATAGAGCTATCGAATTTGACACAAATGAGACATGAAAATTTAAACACACACACACACAAATTTATGACTTTACAACGCATAAAAAATATACCGTGTCTTTAAAAATGACAAAAATAACACAATTTTTTTGTAACATATTTACTGTACACAGAGTATACAGTTTTTGTAATTAAAATATAAAACATGTATTACACCTTGAGAATTGAGATACATGATAAAATAATAATGATAATAATCCTGTTGTGGAAGTTCTACTTATATAATATATAATAACTTTCACTGTCTTACTTCTAAATTCTAAATACGATACATTTGTATGTATTGCGACTTGCGACATGTGACGTCGATGTTTGATGTACGGGGAATTTTGGACACACATGTACGTACATAGTTCGTTCACATTTCCTGCTTTATACTGATTTGTCCTCGGGAACTACTAATTAAATTACTTGCTTTCTTCAAACTGACAAACTGGAAGGGAAATTGACTTGCTTTATTTATCAATCTATTTGATGGTAATTTTCTCTCTCTTTCTCTTACTTTTCTCTTTTCAATAGCAACTAAATCTTGTTCATGTTCTTATTAGTTATTAGTTACTTTGTAGATAGTAGATAGTAGATATTAGATACACTGTACAACATTCTACGCGAATGTATAGTTTCTAGTTTACAGTTTGTAGTTTATACTTTGTACTTTGTACTTCATAATCATTATTATTATATTAAAATATTCTAGAGAATCTGGGATGCTTGATGCTCTTGCTTTTTGCACGAACTTGAAGGTAGATTGTCAAACTCAAAACTCAAACCATCTTCTTTTATATTTTGTTCTGTGCTGTTGTCTCTTAAGTTTGTAGTGTGTACTGTGTAGTCTATTTATCAGTCAACTGGAACTGCTAATTAAGTTGGTTGGTTTTTTGGTAGCCTTGTAAAATCCCCGGTAACTTAATAAAGAAGACCAGAGAAAATGCCAAAAGTCAAAACTCGAATGTCGAATGTGTGTGAAAATGTTTTTTTCTTTTGAAAAAAAGCTCTCTATATTTTAGTTGATAATTTCATATCGTTTCTAATTGCTGAGAGAGTCATTTACTATTTTTATTTTCCTGAACTATAGTGTGTATTTTCACACTGGTGAGACCCAGAATTCACAAGTAGAGAAGGAAAGAGCCTCACTATAGCTGCATTTTTTTCTTGACACTTGCGATGTCTTTAGTTGAAGAAAAAGCAGTAGGATTTATAATTTTTCATAGAAACATGGGATGTTTTTTATGAGGCTTTCTTACTTCCGTCTTAGACTTGACTTTTGTTTTTACCTACTGTGTATAAATATAGAATATAAAATACTTTGGCGAAAGTCTAAACGCAGAGGTCAAAGAGATACAAAATTTCATCAAAAATAATAACAGCGGTGGATGAAAAAGGTGTAACTATAGTGTGAGGTTGTTTCTCTTGTGTCTTCTCTACCTTTCTCTCTTATTAAACTGCGACGTTGTGCACAGTGTACACTGGGCACAGTGAAAATTTAGAACATGACAAATTTGATTAAAGATGCTAATTAAAAACTGGGTTGAATGAAAATGCATGGCTTTTAAAATTAAATTTTGCTACATATATGTATGTATCTATATTAGTACTGTACTTTATAAGCTTATGTAATATAGTTTCTGTGATATATCTGTACTGTACATGCCCAGGTTTAAGAGGATAGACGTATATAGACACGACTCATTTATATGAATATAAAAAAGTAAATATGAGTACATCTTATGTGTAAAGTTGAGAGAAATTTTGTGTGTAGTGTAGAGTGTAGTGTAGTGTTGATTTGATGTCTTTGTGCATGAAGAAATCTAAGGTGAGAGGAAGATGATGATGATGTTGATGAAATTATCTTGTATTGAATTTTCTAACGTATAGCTACAAGGCACTTTACAACTATAAACCAGCACATGACGATGAGCTTGAACTCCGTGAGAACGACGTTATACATGTTTTGGAGAAATGTGACGACAATTGGTTTGTTGGCACAAATATTAACACTGGGGACTTTGGAACTTTCCCTGGTATGTAAAATCCTCAAGTTATCTATTTTATCTTTACCATTAAAATACCCTATATTTATCCTAATTATTAATAGTTAATACGCTATGCATATTAATTCGATATATTAGATATTATGTAAAGCAAAGGTTGATGATTGCAATTCAGTAAACCAATTTTCGTAAATGCTGTAGATTATAGTTTTAGCTTCATCTTGTGTCTTGTGTATTTTATTCTATTTTGATTTTGATATTTGGTTTACAAGTTGTATGCACTATGGATTATGAATCATGAAACAAAAATTATTGAAAGTAACGATAGGATGAAATTTGAAAAATTTTCAGGTAACTATGTGATGCCGTTGTAATGGAGAATCGGTCTTAAGATGATTAACATCTATCCATCCATCCATCTATTTATCTATCAAACTTTCCATCCAGTCACGGCCATACAGCTCTCATCCTGTTCAATTCAAAGTACTTAAGTCATGTCGTGTCATGCACCTGTAATGTGTAATGTAAATGAAAAGCTTGACTATATTCAATGTTCTGTGTATTTCAACCTGTATCATATTATTATTATGTTAATATAATTTCACATTATGTAATTTACGTACAATGATTATTATCTTCTCTCCATGCTTGGTTCTTCCTATAATATTAGAAAAAGTAATAATAATCTAAAAATATTCACTAGTACATAATACATAATATTATTTATTATTTAATGTATATAAACACTTGTATGCTATACCCTGTTGTATAAATATTCAAGTATAAAAAGTAGCATATTTATAGTTTTAATGGAAAACGAGTACAATAATCTGACAGTCAGTTTACAAGAAACTAACTGCTCATGATTATCTTTGCTTATTACTGTTATTGTTATTATTACTATCATTAATTAACTGAAAAATGGTGTATACTTTTTATTTTTAATAGGTGTATATAATATATTGAGAGTTGAGAGGTATACACTTTTTATGAAACATGAAAAATCTAATCAATAATCCTATTTTGATTAAAAAATGTTAAGGATAAAAGTAAATTTGATGATATCGTAATTTTTTAGGTCTCATAGCTTTTAACTTTTACTCGAATTCGTAAAATTCACAAAGATATGAATTACCATGTATGTGGCCAAATATTTACTCTAAGATTTCTCACAGCTAAATACAACAAGGGAATTCCTCTTAGGGGAGTAATTATTTGGTCATTTACGGTAATGAGGACTTTTTTGGCCATTTGTATCTAATATCTAATTTCCGAGTATTTTCAACAAAAATTTGAAGGAATTAAAATAAGTAACTGATGAATGCAGTATTATTATAAATTATGAATTATTGTAGGAAGTAGGAGATACTTACGAGAAGGAGTATTTAGATACATAACAAAAAGGAGACTTGTAAATTTTCAGGTTCTATAATGTAATAAAACTGTGTAAAAACGGTGGTTAAAATGCCAGTATATTTGCCTTGATCCTTGATGACCTTCCCCACTCCATGCAACTTTTTTGTTTGGAGTTCCGTATTCATGTAAATTTTTGCTAATCATTAACTTATGCCTAAAAACTAGAAACCTATAAAGTGTAAATTGGGGAGAAAAGTGTAAAGTCTAAAAGTCTAAAGTAGTTTCCATCATTTTTAAGTAGAATACCAAGTATTTATCGAGTTCATAATACATAATACATAAAATACAGTACAGCGTTAACCAAAGATTTTAGTGTAGGAGTCTGTATCTATACGCAATGTCGAATTTAATATTTGTCATATTTAATACATTGTTCTCACGTTCTAATTAAATAATTCTTGTAACTACATAGAATATAGAACTATTAACTATTATGTTATAAAGTTACAGATATAGATATATTTACTGTTAAATGTTAAATTTGATTAATATATTATATTATGGTTAAAAGTTAAAAGGTAGTTTAGCAGTTTTCAAAATGTTTGCAACTTTCATTGTAGATTGTAGATTGTTAGCTGAAAAAAGAAATTGGACTACAAAAATGTAAATTAGAGACTGGAAAAGTCCAACCCTACACACTTTATAAAATATACAGTATACTGTAGATATACTACATACAGATTTCCTTAGGACTCTAATATGTCGCGATATGTAACTTAATAGGCCTTGAAATAAATTAATAAAAATACGTGTGTACATACTGTATACTATGCATTACTTGTGCATGGCCTAGAATATTTAATGTAAAATGTAACATGTAAACTATGATGAAACTATACGTGTGCTAGCTAACTTTACTCAAAAACTAATAGCCATTAAACATTAAAAATTATAATGTAGCCGTGAATATTACATATATTAGCAAAAATTACAAGTATCTCTGTTATTTACAATTAGTACATTCGAATTATTTGATTTCCTTTCAAGGGCAGCTTATTTAATAAAGATGGAATATAGGCTTCTTTATTATTTTTTTCTTGTCATTAGGTATTAGGTATAATAATTAATAATTAGTACTTATTACGAAGCATGTACAATGTACATTGTAGATACATTTATTACACTTTAAAATTTCATGTAGATTTACCTAGAATTTAGAATTAAAAATACTCTAGTGATATTTTTGTGCTTTTACATGTAGTAAGAAAGTCTTTGTCTTTTGTGGTTCACTTTTCACTTTCTACTTCTAGTTTCTAGTGTAGTGTAAAGTGTAGCACATAGCATAAAGTGGAAACACTGGAAAACTACAAAAGGAAATTATAACTTTGCTGAAAAACTATTGCCTGTATCTTTGTAATATACATAATACATAATATAAGTATAGTCAACTGTTGAATGCCTTTAAGAAGTATTAAGATGAAAAATGAATATTCGCAACATACATAACAGTACATAGTTTACAATTTACAATGGGTAAAATTTCAACAGTTTGTTCAAAATCGTATGATACTTGATAGATGATAGTTATACACTGTACACTGTAAGCTTGCTTGTTGTTTTTACCAACAGCACGGAAAGGAAACAACTGACGCACATTTTATTTTTCTTCGATACAAAACTTTTCATCAAAGGAATCGTCAGCTTATTATGTGCATTTCTAGTGAAATGCAGCAGCTCTGTATTTTATTTTGCTATTTACCACTTGCAGCATTACAAAATATATGCAAAGGCCTTAGGAAAGAAAAGATTTGTGTGGTCTCGTGAAAAATTTCTATTCATGTAATGTATACAAAATTGCCGCAGCTACTACTACTATATAATAGGTGTATGTTATTATAAAATACAATTTGAAACTGAAAAGGACTATAACTTTTTATAGGATAGTAATTTTGATGGATGCATTTAATATTTGAAAATAAAATATAAGCAGTATACTGTTTTCATATGGCAAATAACATTGTAACATGTTACATGTACTGTACTCTAAGAACTAAGAATAAAAGTAAATAATATTACCGAATAATATTTAACGAATAAAAAGTTACTTGTGGAACTGGCAAAATACTCCGTTTTTACTAGTATGTACATAATAATAAACTATATTAGTCCTGTACATGTAAATAATATACAATATATATTTGTACTTATAGATTGTTATATTATGAATACATAAAAAACGCACTGTGTATAAAATTATTTGTATAAAACGTAAAACGTATAAATAATAAAAAGCATGCAACGTTTAAAAATATACTTATACATAATACTATGAATTTTGAATAAAAGTCCCGAGTTATGTAATTACTATACAAATAAAAAAATACATGTACAATGTACATTGTACATAATAGTTTTAAATATATAGAGATTCCTATTTCCTATATATAGATATACATATTCTCTTCCACTTTGTCCTGTTTCCTCAATAATATTATTGTAATGTATAATGTATACCAAATGTTATATTTAATGATGATGATATATTACTATTGTTGTTACTTCATACTTGAACTTACTGTGCTATTTATGTTCATTGTTACTGTTACAAGAACTTTAGAGTTTTAGAGGGTTTTTCTGTTGTATCTTAGATTGTAGTGTGTAGTCTCAAAAAATAATAAAATAATGTTATCTTGTATATTATGAAAAAAAAGAAGAGTAAATCCTAAAATCTAAAAATTATGAAACAAAAATGTACTCTAAAAATATATTATGTTACTAGCTATGTTATAGTTATATGTAGATGTTTACCTCATAAATATTATTCGTTATTCCATAAACATGGATTTATTATTATAGTGTGTAAGCTGAAAAACACTCTGAAAATAATTCTGTACGACAAGTATTAAAAAATTAGTCTTACTTATGAAACTTACAACAGTTTATGAACATGAAAAAAAAGAAAGAAGGAAAATATATTATATGATTTATGAATAAAGTACTTATGAATGATAAATGATCAATAAAAAAAGGTCCTCATGTCCAATTTTTTCCAAAATGGCATAAGCACATACAAAATGTACAATGTTTAAAAGCTCAGGAGTAAAATGTAAAATAATTCATCGGTAGGACAAAAACCCTTCATTTAAATGTCAAAGGCTTACGAATTGTGTTCCTCATTTCTGCTTTTATAATATCGTACATTTATATACAATGTACAATCTACACTGTACGCATTTAGCAATGAAACGAATGATTATTCAAAGGGAAGTTCATTTACTATGGGTTTTCTCTTTTCTCATAGGGTTCTCTCAAAATATTTAAAATTTTACTCCAGGTTCACCTTATATGGCATAATAAGTATGATATGCATATCCAAAATTCTGTGTCAACTTGTTTGACACTACAACATTGAACATTGATTTGATTGAAATGAGTGAGTATTGATGAGTTTAAAATGAAAATGGAAATGGGATAGAAAGAGAGAAAGAGAGGAACATTTTCTTTATGCGCCAAGTAACAACTATACACTGAATACATGCTTTCACTCCATCCAGTTTTCACTCCAGTGTGCTGTATATCTCTCCACCTTTCGATCCTTTTGATGCTGTTCATTGCTCATTCGACTGTGCTCCTGGTCTGAGCAAAGACCTTGTTTTATTTTGTTTTGTTTACATAGGCCGTTGATTGTGTCAATAAGCAGGATATATAAAGATATTTGTATTTATATATGTATTTGTGCAATGTACATATGTACATATATACTGCAAACTACAACCTTCCCACTTGAGCCCACTTGCTACAAACTAGAGATAGAAACAAACACGGAATTGGAGCTTGTATTAAAAACAGAGGAATGGATTATTTTGAATAAATCACGTGCATACATGTTACATACATACATGCTTAATTAGCAATATTTGTGTAATTTGCTCTTTCTACGTACTACGTACTGCGCTGGAGAGCGATGAATGAGGGATTGGATTTTCATTCCGAATCTCTCTCTCTCTCTTTGTCTCTCTTTAGAAAAACACGACTCGGTGTGTTCATCAAGCTGCTTACTGGAATCTGGAATTCGAGAACTTTGTGTTTGTCCACTATCCAAATCCGTCGTTCCATAAACACGTCCTTTCTGAAAGGTGCAAGTATTTTCTATCTCTCTGGAATTTCCATTTTGTTTTGCTCGTATGTTCTTTTCCCCGAACCTTTTCCCTTTTCATGTTACCACTGTACACTATAGACTGTGTTCTTTTCGTCGAATCAATCAATTGGCAGATTCTTAGCATGCATTTATAATATGTATGCATTGAAACTATGGTTTAATCAAAGACGGATAGTTTTTCAGTTGTCTTTATTGCTGCATTGAATTTTTTATAACAAATGTGTTTTTAAAAAAAACTTGAATATCATGATAATATTTTAAATTATAAAGTATAATAAGTTTTCATTTGAACATTTGAAATTTTAAAATAATGAAAACACTGTATTTCTATTTATTACATAAATCGTTGCCAATATTCAATCTTGATTTAATTTGTTATTATTATTAATAATCTTATTATATAGTTTTATAGTCTCTTTTCCATACATTTTAATCAATATGCGTCATGTGTTGGTCATTTATTGATAATAGAAGATAGAAGTAATGCATATAATTTGTGATCAGTTATCAATTATCAATATCATTAGTAATAATAATTGTTATTATTCATGTTTTACAATATCATGTACAATTTGTATGAATATTTACCTATATCCAAGATCCAAGTATCTGAGGAGAAACTATGATACAGTATTCAAATGAAGTAGAGTAGACTGAAACATGAAGTATATGTTGCGATTTTCGATTAAAATCTTTGAAATTTGAAATACTGCTTGTTTGTTTTGTATTGTATTATTTGACTGACTTAAAAGGTCACAAAGACTCAAGAATTGAACTTTATTTGGCTGTTTTTGGTTTATAACATGAAACATGAGTATTTATTATTTGTTTTGTAATTTCTAATACTTTGTTAAAAAATCTTTATTGAATATTTTCCAATTTCATTTGATATTTGATGGGTTTATGTTTCATCTTTGCCTTTTTGTTTTTCATATTCAGGGTTTCAAGAAGAACTATTAATATTTCTAGAATGTAGGTAAACATGATGTGTGTATTTTGTATTTTGAAACGTGCGATTAATTGAAAGTACCGAGTACCGAGTAACAGGAAGTCGTAACAGTCAAAGTAAAAAAACAGGTGATAAAATTCAACTTATTTCAGAATAAGCTGGAGACTTTGAGCTAAAAATTCTATTTAGGAGTTGAGAAGGAAGCAGCAGAAGAAGAGGAAGAAGAAGAACAACAACAGAAGAATAAACTGGAAATATATTTAACCGATTTGTAGAAGCACCATTTCCGACGTTGCACATTGGAGAATTACAACAAGTGGAGCACACGTATAATCTTGTCCTTTCTCCCATTATCACGCAGCCAGGTTCACACTGAAGGATTTAAAAATATCAGGAATTTTAGTTTCCGAAAATACATGTGAATATATTTGAACAATATTTTTGATATAATACATAATTAAAATTACTAATGACTCACTTTAGCGGAACATGTCCTTTTAATAGCCACAGTCTTCATGGGCAGTGTTCCGTTTTCAGAGGTCGCCGTAAATGCAATTCTTTTGACCTATTGTTTTAATAAAAAAAATTTTATTAGCTGCAAATTCTTTTTCCTTTGGAATTTTAAAAGTCAATATGAGTTTTAGTCAAAATCTTCACTTACTTGACAACTCGTTTCATTCACTCCACAAGCCGCTGAATATGTGGTGACGTCATGGTCGTTGAAGTCACCGTTGGAATTAACAATATTTAAACAACCGACGTGTTGCTAAAAGTAAATTATGAAATTAAATTAAAATGCATAGATTTAATAGCACTCGATTTTAGATTTTAAATCTTTTTAGAACATTGTACATATTTTTATTTTTTTTAATAAATAATAATTGAAAAAATGAGTACCTCGGAATGACAGACATAACAGGTCAAATTGTTGAACGGTCTTTTTTTTGAATTCTCTCTCATGTTATCAATTTGATCACCCATTAGATTATTGTTACTTGCTTCACCCGTACATTCTAAAAAAACAAAAGACAAGGAAGCATTTCTTTCACTGTTGATTGTTGATGCTGATATTGTGTAGCATTCTGAATTACTGAATAACTTACCCACGACAAAATACAGGAGCAAAGTCCAGAACAAAAGCAGATTGTAATCCATGTTCAACTTCAGTTTGTTTTCTTTTTTTGTTACTTCGTTTGTGTTTTGTTTTGTAATTGAAGGAAATTCACTAATAAACTTTAGTTTTTCCTTCACTCGTCAAAGTCACATAATGCTAATGTTGATATTTTTTTAGTGATATTCTTTTTGTCTTTTAACAGCTCACTAGTGTTGTTACATTTACATAATTGTAACATAACTTTCAAACCTCAATACTCTGTTTTGTAATGTTCATTTTTATTTAGCTCACTTACACTTTTAAATAACTGTTCTATAATTGTTCGATCCAAATGGAGTCAAAATTAGTGGAGTTTTGATATTTGTTTTAAATAATTAAAGGGATAAATAAGAATTAACATTCAAAAAGCTTCAATTTATTTAGCATTTAGCACTTAGATAATATGTACACACAAATTTACACCATAAAAAATACATTTGAAACGTATACGTAAATTCATAATGTAAAAAGCCACTGCGTCTGCGATTCACTTTCACCACTTTTCCCTTCTCATTCTCACTTTCATTCTGATGCTGATGTTGAGGCTGAAACTGAGGCAGCGGAATCCGATCGATAAAATTCACTTTGTCGCGGTCAAAATGTGCATTCAACTTTCTCCGCTCTCCTCCTCCCGCGCTGGGGAGCTGAGTTGATTTGAGTTGAGCTAACTCAGTTCGGAATATTTGAAAGCCCAGAGAAATTTCAAGAAAGCAGCAGTAGCAGCAGAAACCCAGTCAAAACACCCTGTGTATTCATGTAAAATGTACATATGCTATTCACTACTTGCTATTCGCTATTGGATTTGCCTTATTAACCTTCTATTCATGGTTCTATTCATCCCCAAAATTCACGGCATTCACTACTGTCTCAGTCAGTTCAGCGTCTTCTCCTTTCTTCTTGTTCTTGTTCTTGTTCTCCTTCTTCTTTCTTTGCAGCCTTGTTTTTGTGGTGTGTGGTATTATGGGTTATGGCCGTACCGTTTTTAATCAAGAAGCATCCTTCCAACATATTATGACTTTGACTTTGATAATCTTGGAGAAGCTTTAAAAATGATGTCAATATACAAAGCACAATGTTCATTTTCATATATAGTATAAAATATAAAATATAATATACATCGTATAATATAATATTATGTAATACACATACAACCTCTGGCTTCAATCCCAACTGAGCTCCTCAAATCCAAGATACCAGACACAAAAAGAACCAAAACTTTATATGTGGATTTTAAAAGCTGTAAAAGTGGTATTAACAACCAGTTGAAGTTAAATTTAGTCCAAGATGCAAAATATTTCATATAATGAGTACATTTATCAATCGTAATATCGGAAATTTTCCAGTTTAAAGCTTCTAAGTAGTTGAGAAAACTGCATTTTTGATTATCATATATTTATTTATTTATATACTGCATTTTTTCTTAAATTTGATCTTGTACAATTTGAAGGGCCACAAGAATAATTTTTTTTCTTTGAATTAACAAAAAAATCTTTTGGTACACTTTGAGGCCTAAACGGCTTACCGGATTTTAATGATTCATGCATCAACTATAAAATTTTAGGAAAAAAATCGGGGATTTTCATCAAGGTCGTGAGAAGTAAACAAATAAGCAAACTTTCTTCGGATGGCGAAATTAAAGATACAATTTTAGTGCGCTTAGTACATCCTGCATTTTTGGACGTCTTTTAATGTATGAAATTTATGCACATGGGATAAAAGGAAATATTCTGGATCGAATTTTGAATTTGTATCTATTTCCAGTTTCCAGGAAAAAAAATAGGATAAAAAACGGAAAAGAGAAACAGAGTCTGCTTCTGTTCTATTAAAACCATGAGTAAAAAAAAGTGGAGTAATTTAAGTAGTTTTTCTCATTTTTGAACTTCCAGGTAGTCTTTTGGATACTTGGAGGAATTACTTATGCAATAAATTTTTACAAACAAAATGTTACATCCAAATACACGTGTGCATGTGTAAAGCATACAAATGTGTACGAGGAAGGACGAGAGGAGAAAATAAGGAGTTTTCTTATTTCATAGACCCCAAGGATACACATTTTCGCGATGAAGTAAAAAAATAAAGTATGAAGTATGAATAGAAACTCCAAGTATCCCCGAATATGAAATGTTTTTGCTCATATTGTGCTGTGCGCTGCAAAGCAAACATGATATACATAATGCATAATAAAGTGTACAGTGTACAGAGTACAGAGTACAGGCGATAATACTGACGACTGACGATGAGTTAGAAGTTGAGTTAGATGGAAAAGGAAAAGGAAAGGAAAGGCTAGCAAAAAAAATTTAAGAAAGAGGAAGAACCAGGCAAAAAGGAAAAGTTTTTCTTTTCATCAAGCGTTTTCTTCTCATTCTCACAGCATGGAAAGGAGAGAAACATACTTATTCTTCCTTCCTGTGAAGTATAAAGTATGAAGAGTAAAGAGACGAGTTTACTTCTTGATTACGTTCGTATTCACACTTGTCAGACATATTTTATTCAGCTTGTTGCTCTTTCTGCCTATTCCTCCAGTTCCGTGGATATTTTTACTTTCTTTTACACTTTCTACACTAGACTAACAATATCTAGTATGGTGTATAGTGTATATTGTATAATGCATAGGCTTGCAGAATGGAGAATGGACTTGAGAAGGAATGACAAAAGTAGAAAAAAGTGCTGACTCATCATCCACAGCGTACAAAGAAGGTAAAAATGCATTAGAATTAATATAGTACATGTTGGAGGCAGAAAAGTTACTTCTTTTATACTCAGTATTGTTTTTGGAATCGAAGCTGACTATTGAAATCATCGTATCTGTCTGTCCTCAATTAGCCACCTAGTGGTCACTTTTAGTACTCGTTGGTGGTGCCATCTAGCATTTATTTTTGGAACTACAGCTCAACATAGTTTAATAGCTCGTTTGAAATACATTGAAGTAGTTTTGTGTAAGTGTACAGACGCCATGGAGTATTTTTATTCGTATAATCAGCTTTGCTCCGGCCAACAAATGCACTAGTAATAAAATCCACATTTTTAAAAGCCCTTCATTTCCCTGTTTTGAACTTATTTCTTTTGCCAGGTTTATGGTTTGTGCGTGATGTGTGTTGTGTGGAAGTAGCATCAAAGACACATTTTACTGATGTACACATGCATTTACGTTTTGTGTTGACGTTACAACGTCCAGGATCCAGAATCAAATTTTCTGTGTTTTTTTTTAAAAAAAGATGGTTTGTCGCATTTCATGTGTAGTGCATTTATCTTCAACTTCCTTTTTAAAGGGAACACTTGAAAAACGTTCAATGTCAAGTCTTATTTGGAAAAAATTGTCTTTGCGTTTGTTTTTTCTGTATATTTTGTAGACCAGTAGGAAAACGCAGGAAAGGAGCTGCATAAACTTTTTCTACCTTTCCATTTTCCATCTTTTCTTTGAGGTTTCTAAATTTTCTCGTCCTTTTTACTCCTGGTTTTCCTATTTTGGTTCTAGTTTCTAGCCCAGTGCACACTGCATACTGCTCTCACCGTTCTTTTTTCAGCAAGATTTTGTCTTTTCACTCAAAGAAGAAACTACTTGATCAAAGTGGGAGAGAGAGAAAAAACAAAGCAGGGAAATTGGACGTAAAGTAAACAAAAAACAAAACCTTGTGATCATTGGTCATTGATCGTTCGAGATTCTACAGGAAATCTCAGAATTTCAGAATTCAGAATCAGGTTTGGTTTAAATCGCAGTAAAGTAAAAAAAACATTTGAAATTTAATTGATCATTTCAATGAGTAATACTTGATATTTGTCACTGAAATACAAAATGAGGGGTAAAATTCAAAAGTTGTGTGGATTGTGCACTTTGCTCTGAAAAATGTAATTATGTTTCAAGGGCAACATCAATAAAGATCTTGACTCTTCATTCTGCACAGAAAAACACATAGGACTATGCAAAAGAGTACAAGAGTAAAAGAGTAAAGAGGTGCAAAAGTGGAGATGAGGTTTATCTTTATTCATTTCCCGAGGCTCGTCCAACGTGAAGCATTGAGAATTGAGAGTTGATAGTTGAGAATTGCGAATTGAAATGGAAATCATGCTCCTTCAAACCCAAAGATACATAAATACTAAATACACATTGACTTGGAGAAGAAGATTGAATATCCAATTGAAAATTGGATGAGATTTGAGATTGGATTGAATTGGATTGCGCAGTTTTAGTTGACTGTTCTTTTCCACCTTTGGATTTCCACTGGGTGTATTGACAATTGACAGGCTTGTGCTACTTTGTTATTTTCGAGTGGTATATTTCTACTTTCTACTTTCTACAGACATGCAGATACATTCTACCCGATTCGTCATTTCTACATATCTTTAATGATGAATACGAGCAAATAGCATTTGAAGTTTGAAGGTGAAGTTGTTTTCGTTTTCCTTTTGGTTTCCCTTCCGCTGCGGCTGTTTAAATCTTGAGAATCAAAGATGAGGGATCGAGAGTAGAATGAGAAGCAAAGTGAGAGGCAGGAGGACACTTGAACGTTCAGCGTTGAACGTTGAACGTCGGATGCTGGATGCTAGATGTTGGATGTTGGGTGACCTCGTCTTTGGAGGATCATTTGGGGTACATTTTACATGTATAATGAAATGGATGGGTTTTGACTGAAAGTGTAGAGTGTGGATTGTGGATTGTGGAGTTTCAAGTGTAGCTAAGGATGAGTAGGTAAACACACATTGATTTTGGCCGTAGGTGATGATGGATTCTAGATTCCCGAATTTAGATTTGTTCCATTTTCTCACACTTGCACTTACAAACTGACAATTCTCAGTCCTCAATGCTGAATGCCGATATAAGTATTTTCACACCAGAATCCAAAATCCGAAATCTAGACTCTAGAATCCAGAATCATCAGTGGAATATTTATCTCATGTGTAACTGATATTACTCCTCATGTTTGCTCGCGGCTCGCTTCATTGGGGATTGAGCGGAGAAAGACAGTGAACAGTGAATGTTGAATAGAGGACTTTGAAGGAGAGAGCCAAGTGTTTTCTCTCTTCCTTTGTCTGCTCCACTGCTCCACTGAATCCAGTGAATCCAGTGTAAATGTGGACGGAGGGAGATCTTATTATTATTGTTCCTCTCCTTCAGCTTCATCACCCAGTCTCTTCCATTTCCACTGTCTCTACGAGATGACTCCCTCTAAAAGGGCCTTTCTTTTCCTTTTACGCTATTTTCCATTTGCCATTTACTATTTGCCATTTGCTATTTGGTGTCGGGTGTTTGGTGTCTGGCGTAGGATTTCAATGGGTGAATTGGATCAAGCATCATGAATCAAGCATGTTTTCTGTGAAATGTGTTGACAAACACACAGGAATACCTGTCCACAAACTGCATTCTACGTTCTAGATTCTAGATTCCAGATTCTACATTATACATTCCACCAAAATGGGGATCTCTTTCCTATTCTCTTTTCCTCTACTCCACTACACATGAAAATACTTATCGTAAATTCAACATTGGAGATTCCTAGAGGAAGTGCTCCTCTCCATTTCAGTTTTCAGTCCATCCTCATTGTACTCTCATTTTACATCTGGATTCTACCGAGAATCCAGAATCCAGAATCGAGATACTGGGAAAATACAAATACAAATGTGTGCCCAAATCAAAAGTGTACAGGGAACAGTGGAATGGGAACGGTGGAATGGGAAAAATGAAGAGAAAGTAGACGCTTCATTTTTTCCTACTTTTCTCTCTCTCTCTCTCTTTTGCTCTATCTTTCCCTATATTTGTGTTTGTATTTGTACTTCTCTCATCCCCAACTTTTGGTTGTGCACACTCACAACTCACAACTCACCATTCACCATTCACCAACATTCGGGGTTTTCTCTAGAGTTCCCGTCTTTTGAAAATCTAAGAAAAAGGGAATGAAAAGAAATGAAAGAAATGAAAGAATGGGAAGAGAGAGGAGCACGCGAGATGATGATAAAGTGACAGATCAAATACGTACCTACACTTTTTCTATGGTACATTTTCTACAGATAAACCCAAATAGATTTAGCTACGAGACCCAAACTAAAACCAATCCAAGAAACCCAGACCAGTACACTACAGACTACAGATGCAAAGAAAATGAAGGAAGAAAAACAAGTCCACCAAGAACCAAGACACACATACAGCAGTATACGCACATACAAACAGGAACTCTCCGAAATTTCTTCCCTGTTCTCGTTGTAGCTCTGGTTCTGCTTCTGCTGTTGGTTCTGACTCTGACTGAGACTGAGACTCGAGAGTTGAGACTGGAGCTCATCGTTATTCCCAAAGTCAGCCAGTTGCTTACCGTATTTCGAGCAGAGCACATGTACCTACAAACTTTTCCCACTTTCAACTTCCCCCAACTCGACAAACTACACACTTCACATCCAGACTCTGGATCCGAATCGACTAAGCTTTTATCTCGTCTCCTCTCAAGTCTCAACTCTCAACTCTCAACTCTCAACACATCCCGTGCTCCTTTTTGTATTTACTATTTATTTACTCTCATGGGTCACCTCTGTTCCAGTCCTCTTCTTTTAGCTTCCAGTCCTCCGTTCAACCAAAGTTTCATCATTAAAATCTCAGTCCAATCTTCCGACTGAGCATAAAAACAAAAAAAGGAAGTGTAATATTCCACAACTATAAAATAAAAGCAGATCTAGTATCTAGTACGCTCCTCTCTTCCTCTTCCTCTTCCTTTCAAGTGTTGGAAATTCTAAATACTAAATACTAGATACTAAAGTTTTAAATTTGAGCAAAAAAGATAGACATATTTTAAGCGCGCACTTCAGAGAATTAGTAAAAAAAACAAGACAGGATAAATTGATTGTGGAAAGAACCACAAACCACAAAATCTACAATATCCTATAATATTTCTGGGATCGGGTGGAAAGTGAAAAGTGAAAAGAATTGACTATCGATTATTGATTATACTACGGAAGTGCACCAGTTGCTGTGATTTTTATTATTATTATACATTGAAAGATAAAAGAATAGAAGAGGGAAGAAACCCCAAACTCCAAACTCCAAACCAGACTGTACAAGAAATTGAAATCCAAATTGAAATTGAAAAGTTGCGAACAGGAACAAAATGTACATGGAAGGACGATAAAGTTTACTCACTATTCAACACATTGAGACTTGTGTTATACAGTGTACAACGCACAAGCTGTACATTGCACATTGAAAAAGAATAAGGAGAAGACGAGGACAAATCCAAAATCGGAATCGAAATCCAAGTCCAAGTCTCTAACAACAACAACCAACAATAACAAAGACAGGGAAAAGAAAGAAGAGGAAAGAAAGAAGAAAGTAGAAAGTGGAATTGGTCGCACTTTGGTGAACAAACAAAGATTAGAAACCTCCAGTGTGGAAAGTATCTAGTGAAAGTAACTGTACACAAGTATTGATGAGAGTTTGTCTACAGTCCGCAGTCTACAGCCTCTCGGCCAACCAGTTTTTCCTTGAGATTTGGAGGATAAAACACGATACACAATACACAACACATTCTATAACAAGTAACAAGTAGCAAGTAGTGCACACAAAGTCTGTTTCTGTTCATCTCCCTGGATACTGAATCCACACTTTTATATATCTGTCTAGGACCAAAATACAACATTGTCACTGTTACTAGAGACTGTTCGGTTGATATAGCTACTGTCTGTGGACGACAACGACAACGACAAGGACCAGACCAAGACACTTTCCTCCTTCCTCATGTTGAGCCAATAACTAACCAACAACAAGAGCAGGAACCAAACCAAACCAAACGAAAAGAAAATAGACATTTCCTAAAGAGAAGGAAAAACTGCGAACAGCTTCATCTTACTTTGCCCCTTTAACTTTCCACACAACCTTCAAAAACCACCACCACAACCATCAATATCAATATCAGTATCACTACTTTTACTTCTACTTCGTCTTTCTCCGCATCTACGTCTTGTCCTTTTTTATTTACTGGGCATTGGAAAATTAAGCTCACTAATAAAGAAATCTTAACATGACAACTCTGTCTCGCCATCCTCTTGATTATAAAAAATTAAAAGTAAACGACTAAACTAATTTCTTCTCCTTTCTTTTCTTTTGCTACTGTGACAAAAGTGACCTGCTTCTACATTCTACGTATCTCGCATTTATTATTTACTATTTACCGAAACGGAGCACAGACCAGAGACCAACGGAATTCAGATTCAGATTCAGAATTACAAGAGAAAGGAGACAGGAGGGAGGAGGCCACGTCAATTTTTAATGGTGGGAAGAGACAGCGCACATAGTAAATTTTGAATGGAGTGTTGAGTGGAACTGAGTTGTGAGTTCTCTTACATGAAATAACTAAAACCTGAACCATAATACCTTTTATAGTGCAGTTTATAACGTATAATTCAGACGGTTCTACTTGTATTCAGTTCGTGTGGTTAAAAGGGAAACTTTTGAGTGTATTCACAATTTTCAATGTGCATGACATTACCACTGACCACTGACCAGTGACCAGCGACCAGCCACCAGCGACAATGAATAATCACCAATGACATTTGCTTTGAAAACTGAAAAGCATTTGTATTTGCCATCCGATTCCAGAATTCCAGAATTCCAAAGTTCCAAAGCTCGGAAACTCGGAAATTCCAATGTGTGTCAAGTGTCAAGCCTTTGATATTGATATTGATATTGAACTGGAATTTGGACTGGTCACGTAGTTCATGTCCTGGTCGTTTTCCGCGCCCGTGTTTTCAACAGCTAGGAGCTTCAGAGTTAAGAGTGAATTGGTAAACGGCGAATCGGAGATAGATCTGTGTACAACCAAATCCACGTCCAAACACAAAGCACAAAACACAAAATAGATGCACGTGTAAAGAGTAAAGAGAGAATGAGAATGAGAAGAAATGAAGTTGAGCTTCTTTCTCCGTGAATAATTGTACCATCATCAGTGTTCAGTGCATAGTCTAAAGTGTACAGTCCAAAGTGTACAGGTTTCTCCATTTGGATATAAAAGACCTCGGCATTTATATTTACTGTTTTTACTGTTTACTGGACTACTCAGTGAAATGGGCTGAAATGAAAAATCTCGTGTAGTTTAGTACATGTGCGAGATGGCAAGTGGTTTTAATGGGTTTTACTCATTACCATTACGTGAACAGTGAACAGTGAGCGGTGAACGACGAGCATTCAGCATTCAGAGTTGTATTACCTCACTTGTGCACTACATTATACGCTGTATTCTGCATCTACATTTTACATGCTACACCACTCTTCTTTACTCTTCCATTACAATCCAGCCCTGTAAAAGTGTAACACGCTTGTACTAGTAATTACAATTACAACTACAATTCAGAGCCCTACATAATACAAAATATACTCTACACTAAATACTTGTAGACAACCAACAACCAACTTCCAACTTCCAACTACTGCTCATGTTACAGTTTCATAAAAGTGTCCATTAATTAATATTATATCCAGTTACGGAACTCGGAATGAGGCCGTAAAAGGACTAGCGAGAAAACACAAGTACAAACTACAAACACGGTCAAGTATATACAATGTACAGTGTACAGTATACATGCATAAATGTACATGAAATAATCGGAGAATAAAAGCTCCACAGATAAAGACAGCAACAGAACAGAAACAGAAACAGGAAGAAGAAGATTCTCAAGTTACTCTCAAACCTACCTTCAACATGAACAAGGTAAACCAAGATTTTCACTTTTTTACATTTTACATGTTTTTATCATGTACAAGTAATTCTAATTATTATAATAAGTTTTGGAACATTTTAAGTATTATTGTGAATAATATGGTAAGAAATTCAAATTTGTTCAAAAGTGTATTGTTTTGGAGCGGCACGTACATAATACATAATAATATTGTAGATTGTAGAATTTCTTAATTCTGGATTCTGCTAGATTCTATAGGTTCTGCCTATTTCCCACTGTAGTGTCTAGTGTCTAGTGTCGTATTGAATTTATATTGAAGGATTTATGCAGAAAAGACGCGTCTTGGAAAATACAAAGTAGACTTATTTATGCATTTCCTCCTCTTCCAAGTTCTTGTCCTCGTTCTCCATTCTTTATGAAGAGAATTATATGGATGAATTATGAAAATAGTTGCATGTATTTCAACTTTCAAGTCTCAAGTCTCAGAGTCTCAAGTTTTGAAATGCTCTAGAGATTTACTCTTTTCTCTCATATCTCCTCTTTTCCTATTTTCCTGCTCCTTCCTTTTCTCTTTGTCAATGGCCTTGTGGAGTATTCGCGAATAAGAGTAGGAATGGGAATAGAGTAGGAATACGTGGAGGAAAGCAGAAGGAAAAGAGGATTTGTATAGAGTATAGACAGAAGAAAGAAGACAGGATGACGAAGAGTGAAGTTCACGGTAGAATATTAATTACGTTCTCAATTCTTAGCCTTTTCTGAGGGCTGAATAGAACGAGAAACGAGAAAGGAGAAACGAGAAACGAGAAAGGAGAAACGAGAAACGAGGAACGAGAAGAAACTTGAGAAATAAAGGAGAGAGTGAACCAAATTCAACTAAACTAAAGCTAAACTAGAGCAGCAGCTCGTTTCACTCACTATAAAACTTTTTAAACAAGACGACTAGTTCTTTTATGACAGGCTCATTTCAGCTAAGCTGTAACATATTTTTGATTTTAATAATAAAAAGCCTCAAAATCCACTCTCCCCTCCACTCCATTACAGTCCAATCCGAACAAAACCAGACCAAACCAAACCAATCCAATCTTGTTCTTTTTTACTTTCTACTTTCTGCAGTTGAAAATCCTTTGTCCTTTATCCTTTATTCCTCATTTCATTTTAATGATGTCCCACAACACACAACACACACACGAGGAAACTCTGGACACTTTTCCAGTCCAAAACTCACCAGCACACATTTTTATGGCCTGTTGCATCTCCATCATTTATCATTTGTCATTTGAATGAATGTCCATTAAGCTTAAAACTGATTTACCTCCTCCAAGTACTTTTACAATGTACAATACGCAACTTTTCCCGTTTTACTTGAACACACACACATGTATGTATAATGTATAATGTAAGACATTCAACAAGTACTTTTAAATTATTTATCATGTACACTGTACACACAGAAAAAGAGCAACAAAGAAAGAAAAGGTCGAGGAAAAAAGAAACTTGCTGCAACTTGTTACACACTTGAATTTTGAATTGGAGATGCTAGCAAAAAATACAGAGTACACACAACTGGATTAAATTTTCATGAATTGGGTTTTGATTTAAAAGGTGCAGTAGGAAAAATACTTTGGAAAGTAGAGAAAGAAAGAAAGAAACCAAAAGAAAAAGTTCCTACAACAAAACCTCAGAAGCAGTAGATTTTTACACTATGTACAGATATTGTAACGTAATACTATAGTAGCTCCAATCTTTTTATTCTTCCCATTAACTTGTGACTTTGAGTGTGGGTGAGGAATGAGGAGTACGTGAGAAAACTTAGTTTTAGTTGGTTGTGACACATTGTGGAAGAGTTGGACGATTTATAGCAATTACAACTATGCTCAATGCTGAATGATCAAAAAGCTCATGCACATTGCACATACCGATGTGTTGATAAAGTAGGATGGCGATTGACTTAATATTGTCTGGATCCTACCAAAACCGTACATAATTTTTATGTACCAATATAATACATGCTTATGGGAAGGTAAAAATCTTTTTTACATTGAACATTGAACCAACTTTCTCTGCAACAGTTCAAAATCCGAATCCGAATTGGAATTCGAATCAAGGTCATTTTTTTAACAAAACCGTCTCTTCTCTCTCAATGTAAATATACAGAGAGTGAAGGTTGGAGAAAGTGATGGAATTCAGTGTGAAATATATAGACAAGAGTCTATGATATGATATTGTGGATGGTAGATTATAGGTGTTAGATACGCCACGGTAGATACGATTTTGGGACATGACACAATCTACAGTGTGCAACTTATAATGTACAAGAAAACACGAGACAAAAGTTGTCCGCCACTTTGTGAGAGCAATTGTGAATTGGGAGAAAGAGCAATCTGATTCAATGGTATGGTTTGGCCTGGTTTGGAATGGCATGAACAGAAAACAGAAAGTTGCAAAGTTGCCTTCAAACAAACTTTGTTGACAGTTTTTGTTATGGTTTTAAATTGAGATTTTCTGTTCTATTCTGTACTCCGTCTCCACAGTTTTCCTCCATCTCGGTCCTCGATATTATCCTATAGTTCGTAGTTTGTAGTTTGTAGTGGTATTTGTTTTTTGTATTGTACAACTTTTCAACATTCAACATTCAACATTCAACTCCACTCACGGAATGTCACTGACTTCCATTGAATTGAACCATTTGATATTTGATATTCGGTATTTGAGCATGGTGTAGAAACTACAAACTAGAGTGAACGGGAAAAAAGTTTAAGTCCACTCCTGTAAAATACTTTTGTCTTTTGTTTCCCACTGCCAATTGTCGATTGTCTATTGAGTTGATGGTTAGGCTTTTATATTTACTCAAGTTCCTTATTTAACAGATTTTCAGTATCTACAAACGATCTATTACTTGACAAAAGTCTCGAGTTTTACGTGTCAAAGCGGAATCTGAAATTGGAGAAAAATCAGCTAGATTTCGTATCTGTCATTTGTCATTTGTCATCTGTCCATTTGCGGTTGAAATTGAAGAAAAAGGTAGTATCATTTCATAACTACTGTGATATTTTAAACTGCATATGGTAGTGCAAAATGCCCAATGTACAATGTACAATCTACAGTCTACAGTCTACAAAATGCTGACTGCAAGAATAGTCATTTTGAAGACAAATTTCTAAAAGAAAAGGTATGAAGAATAAACATTACTTTTCGATTTTTCATCTCTGGCTGGCTGAAAGATATCGGAAATAGTAAATCGTATTCGTATTTGTACCACAAAACGCAAAAGCATTACCATATTCCATATTGTCAATATCAAAAGGCAATTGATTTATAAGCGCTGGTTTTATTGTGTGTTGTGTGTATTTGTGTGCGTGTTCAAGGAATTGCTTCTCCAACTCGGTTGACTCGAGAAACACGATAGTCGATGTTCGATACTCGATACTCGATACAGGGAAATGAAAAGTCGGGAAAGGCTTATATTTCAAAAAGACAGAGAACGGGAGATGGAAAGAACATTCTCAATTGTCGTATCTCCATTCTCCATTCTACATTCTAGAATTCTAGGTGAGCACAAAGCATAGGTTGAAATGCACATGTGCATGTTCAATGTACAATGTACAATGTTCATGTCACTTGAGTAAATTGTGGATTGGATGTGGAAACTTTGAAGATTTCCAAAGGGAACTTGATTTCAAACTCAACTGACATGTACATTGTACATTGTGCAACTCAGGTTGTCTACATCTAGAACTATTCTTCTTCTACTTCTCGTCTCTGTGGGAATGGTTTCCAGGGCTGGTTTTTACAAATAATATGGATAATATCGCTATATCGAGCATCTGATATAAGTATATATACATATGTGAACTGTGAATTGCTACTGCTATTTATCCCCAGATATTTGGCCAGTCAAGTTTTCCAGTTGGCTTTGGAGTTTTCCCACGTCTTTTTCGTCTTCTGCCTTTGAGTCTTTTCCTCTTTCTCTTCATTTCTAGTTTTTAGCTACATATGTTATGCTTCATGTTTTATATCATGTGTAGCTTTCTCGAGGTAATATCTGGATTCGGGATTTTTTGGATAAGCTAAGATATCTTATGTACATGTATAATTTATATTGTACATTGTAAATGCATTTGTACACTGTATATACTATATATCGGTGTGGTACAAAGATGGATATTAGATGTTAGATATGAGATATGCATAAACAAAAAGACATCTCACCTTCCAAAACTTGGAATACTTTCTTCATTTTTTTATTTCCTCCATGTGAACTTCAGTGGCAGATCCAACTTCAAAACCAGAACCACGAAATAAAAGACATACTTATACTTTTATTTGAAACGTGTAGATTGTAGATTGTACACTTTGGACTTGGAGATAGTCAAATTCCATCCATTTTATATATATGTGTGTATGTGAGTGTGTGTGTGGATGTTCCTCCAGAATTTTTCAATAAAGAAGAGGAAAACCAGGGAAAAGTTATGACGGCAGGGACTGAAGATAAATTAGGAGTTTTGGAATATGGAATATGGAATAGAGTATTCCAGATGGTTTTGCATATTCTCTTTATTCAATCAACTTTTCTTTCATCGGCTTCCTCTTTTATGTTTTTTACTTTCTCTCTTTTTGGTTTTCATTTTTATATAAATTCTAAATTCAAAGTTTTGTATTCTGTATTCGGTATTCTGTATTCAATTTTCAATTGAACTGTACTTGATCCTGTTGCTCCTCCTTTGTTTCTATCCATGTAAAATGGAGATGGTTTTCACTTTTACACATGTGTTTTGTGGATAGATGTACTGGATACGGGATACTGGTGAAGATATAGGAAATAGAATATAGAGCATGTGGAAGGAGAAGGATAAAGGCGAGATGAGAGAGTTCAATTTCAATTTTGTATGGAATATTCTGGAATTCCACAGACAGATTGCTGTCGAATTTACTTATTCCCCGTAGCAGTTCCAGCCCAAGTTCCAGTATGGAGAATCGGAGTAGTAAGTCTCTATTCTCCAGTCTGGAGGCTCCACTTGGCCTATATGTATAAATTATACATGTTATTTCTTCCAGCCTTTTCTACAACATATTTTACATTTCAACCACGTCTAAATGCTAAATAAAAACAAAGGCGAATTCAGGGAAATCTAGAGCCTTCTGGAGAAATTTCTTTGATCACATTTCACATCTCATAATAATAATAACAATAGTAATAATGAGAGTATTATTCAAATGTTTGTGAATTCAAATTATGCGCCTTTTCACATTTATTCTGTATTTTATAGTGTTTTTCTATAGTTGAAATATTTTTTAAAAAGTAAAGCACCTATTAAAATTTTGTGATTTTTGAATCATCTAGATTCTAACATGTTCATTAATTATTACTGTAGGAAACGTAAAATAATATATTTTTATTTTTTGTCTTTGCACGTCTCTTAAAAATGAAAAAGGGTTTCTAAAATTTGAAAACATGTTTATTTTTTACACCGAAAATGGGAAAATAGAAAATAGCTATTCGTTCCTCATGATCTTTAAATTCTTCCTGAATTTATTTATGCATGTGTCTTGTGTCTGTCATGTGTCTGTAATATGTAATATTTGGCACATGGCTCATTCCACGTGGCAAAGAACATGCTCAATGTTCCAACGTTCAGTGTTCGGAGAAAGCTTATAATTAACGTTGTTATATCAGCTTTACTCAGTTTAATTGTATGCTATTAAACAGGTTGAAATCACAGGATGTGGAATGAAGAGTGGGAGTATGGCTCTTGTCTTTTGTCTCTTGTCCCTTGTTTTCTGCTGATAGTTGAAATGTAGAATGGATTACAAAAGTAGACGAAGTTTGTGTATGAATCCTCCTGAGACAAACAGAAAGTTAGAGAATTGAGCTGAATGTTGTTACCTACAACCTACAACCTACGTTCAACGTACATGTGTGTAATATGTATAGTAAAAGTGTTTTGGATTCCTAATTCCTAATTCCACACTGAAAATAAATCGGGCTTGTTCTTTTAGCTTTTAGTTACTGGGAAATTGTGAGTATGGTCTCATTCTCAGTATCGGTATTGATGTTGGTGTAATAAACAGGTTGAGTTAATTCCTAGAGAGTGGAGAGTGGAGACGATGGATATTATCATGATTTCCTGTATTGAGTATGGAATAAGTGTAGTTGGATGGGAGATGGGATTCGATGGTTGAGCGTTGAGCGTGTTGGAGTTTGGAGTTTGGTAGTATCGAATTAAAATCAAAGCTTGTATTTTGTGTGTTGTGATCACATGTGGACTACTTTCATTCCGTTTCATCTAACAGCCGCTTAATTATAGAGAAGGCTTCTTCCCCATTAATGACACCAATAAAATCTTGACCTGATCTTCCAATCTCTCCTCCAAAACACTTTTCAGTCCACGTACAAAAGCTGTATGCTAGATTGTAGATTGTGGATTGTAAATTGTCACACATTGTACTTTGTACATTATGTATTGTACATGTTTACTTCCCATTTCCTATGAACTATGAACAACCCGATCTAATGCGACTTCGGCCAAGAAATAGCACACACAAAATAGAAAGTAGAAAATAGATACAACACGGACGAATGTTCACATATAAGCTTTCTTCCACCTCTTTCTCTCTTTTAGATGCATAAACATAATACGAATAATAAAAGGAATGGCACAAAATGGGAATAGGAAAATTAAATTAAAAGATCAGATTTTTTTTTTCTATTGATTACATTACACTAGAAATTATAACTTATCACTTATCACCCTTTACGTAAATTCATACTACTTGAGTTATTACTACGAATTATAATATATAATATCATCATTATGAGTTATGAGTGAACATGAAAAATGAAAAATACGTGATGGATTATATTTTATATTTTTATTATATTTTTCTCTGGACTTTTGGTGATAAAATGCAAATATAGGAAAAAATGAGGATGAAATTGAAGTTTGAACAAGGATTGATCATCCGCATAAGTGTGGAGGATGATAATGCTAATACTAATGCTAATGCTGATGGAATGGAGCAAGAGGACACATGTGTATATTGGGTATAATTTGCCATGGTGTAAAGTGTGGACCACGCCATAGCTATAATGCTTTCTCTGCTATACGTATAGTTCCTTTACATATTATACATTTTACATGGAACAAAATCAATCTTCTTGTTCTCCTTTATCTTCACGGACTTTGTTTCCCGTCCCTCGCGACCCAGAAAAGTTGTTTGGAACTTTTGAACATTTTTCAAATTCTCGGTTTTGCCTATGCACAGTGTTCAGTGTTCATTGTTCATTGTAGTTTATACGGACAATATGCAGACTGCCTCCAAAATATTCAGCTGAAAAAAGATGTACAGGCATAAATAAATGGATCATGGTTGTGGAATGTAAAATGTGGAATCTATTTAGTATACTTTGCTCTTGTTCTTGTTCTTGCTCTTCTCCGCCTCTGCACTCTATATTAAAATTTGAGAGGGCAGAAAGAAGGAGAGGGGAGATGTGGACCGAGTAATATTTTACAAGGCATTAGTTCCTGACACGAATATCTCTGTGATAGACATGCCTAGTCAAATTCAAATTCACATTCACATTCACATTCAAACTCCAGCTCAAAACTCCAAGTCCAACTAAACTCAAATTCTTACTCTTACTCTGACTCCTTCTTTTGTATTTTATATTTTGTGTGGATATATTCCGCCTCTTCTTTATTTTCTAAAACTTCTTGGCTTCCTCTCGGTCTTGTATGTTGTACTGTATTTAAGAGTGAAACGATAAAATAATGACGATGGATAACATTCAAGTCATGGACCAAAACTCTAGCTTCTACACTCTAGACTCTAGACTCTAGACTGAAGACTCAAGTCTAAACAATGGCATTGAAAAGAAGAAGGAGGAGGAGAAAAGTAGGAGTAAAGAGAAGAAGAAAAAGAGGATAAAGGTTCATGGAAATTGTAGGATTAAATTGGAGCTGACTTCAACTCAGCCGCCTCGTCCATGTTTTTTGTTTTGTTTTGTTTTTGTGTAGGTCGACGGAGGATTTGAAATGTGAAATGTGAATGTGAATCTGCATCTGGATCTGGATTTGGATCTGGAGAAAGTAGGTGAAGAGTTGTGCTTGTGCTTGTTCTTGTTCACGTGGTGGCTCATGTATTTGATGGCACGTACAAATTTGTGTAACCTGTGAGCTCTCGCTCCTCTCTCATTTAGCCAGACATCCGAGTGGAGAGTAAAGAGTAAATGGGAAATCCCACTTTCACTTCTTCTTTCTTATCACCCCATTTACAACGGATCCAACATATGTATTATGCATTTACAGCTATTCCTACTTTCAACTGGCCTCATGAATATATATGGAGATTCTACATTGTACATTTATTTGGTGTTTGGTGTTTTTTCTTTTACCATCTGCGTTTAGTCTACTCGAGTCGAGTCGAGTCGAATTGATCGACAATCGACATGAATGAAACAAAATGTAGTGCACAAAGAGGTAGAGGAAATCACAACAAAAATAATGGAGTTGCAAATACGGGATTCAATTGAAATGAAATTGGAGAGAAATCAAATAAATTTCCGGGTTTCTAAAGGATTCATCACCTTCACTCTTCATTATGTACACACATGTAGATCTAGGTAATCCATATACTTTATACTTTATATTAGTACAACGTAAGCGCACGTGTAATAATATTATAGCCAATTTTCATTTACTCTGGCAAGTTTGGATTGGAATTGTGAGTAAAATAAAGGGATTTTTTTCTCATTCTACTTGTAGGTTGTGTATTGTATACTTTATACTTTACATTTATCCACATGTATTTTCAGTGTTTATAGTTTGTAGTTTGCAGTTGTCTGGGATTTTTGTTTGGTTCAGTTTACCAGACCTTGTTCATTGTTCTGTTCTCTGGTGTTCTCTGGTGTGTAAATCGTTTTTCTTCACATCTATCGAATGGCTGATGATGATGGCTGATGGTGATGGCTCAGACTGATTCGGATCTGGCTTAATGTGTACTGTGTAGTGTGTAGTCTAGTCTTCTCTGCTATGATATTTAATGTCTCCTCGTTGCTCGCTGCACAGTTTCAATAAATGGGAAATCTTATCTCAGCAATTAAGAACCTCCACACTAAACACTAAACACACAACTACTCACAATGTCATTACAATTGCAGTTTTCGTTAGCCGTTACAGTTGTTTCTAACGGCAGTTCTGCCTTTTCGTTCCTCTAGAATTTAGAATGTAGAATGTAGAAGAATCCCTGGAATCTTTTCCCTTTGGAAGTTTTGTTTTTGTCTTTGAGTCTTTTTATTCAAGTCGTTTAAGCTGGAATCATCCGTTTTTACTGATTATTTTGAGAATCATCAAAATATTAAAGGAAAATACTCTTATAAATCGTTTTATATTATTGATGTTGTACTTTTGGTGTATAATGTAGAATGAGGCAAAAATGCATTGTTTTTTTATGATGGCAGAGAAGGAGAAGAAGAAAATGAGGAAGAATCAAAAGGTTGTTTATCATTTTCTTTCAACAAAGACGGTCTCAAAGACTAAAAAAAATTCTCTAAGTAAAGCAAATAAAAAACTGCTTGCACGTGTCTGCAAAATGAGGAAAGTATTATCTTTCTATATTCAGTATTTATTTATATTATTGTAGTTGTAGACGCTCGGAATTATCTGTGTGTTGTCTGTATCAACTTTTGTGTATGTGTGGGATGTAGGACGAGAGTGAAGAGTGAAGGTGTACACTGTACACTGTATACTGCTTAAGTACAATCTACAGAGACGTAATTTACTCACCTCGTGTATCCTATTTCTTCCGCGGTATTCCTTGTTTAATGTTTATTACTCTAGTTTAGCTCACTTGGTTTCGGTGTTCAGTATTTAGTTGTCCGCTTTGTTGTTATAAGAGGAGTTTCTCTAGAATCTAGAATTCAGAAGTTTTAATATGTTTTTAATTTCCTCGGATTCTAATTCTAATTAGAGATGGGTGCACTTGTTCTCATGCGATGGGATGGGATGGGTTGGATGTTGAAACCTGAATAAATTGCTCGAAGCTCTTAGCTAAATGTAGTATACAAAGGTATTGAAAGAAAAACGTGAGAATGTTTTCCTGGGTCCAAAATCCACACTTATTTTTTATAGTCAAAACTAGTTCAAATAAAAAGTAAAACGAGGTAGATAAATGAGGAGAGTGGATTTTATGTGTTTAATATATTTATTTTTTCACTCTCAAATAATGCTATGCTTTCTCCTCGTCCCTTTATTCTCATTACACAAATAATAAAAGGTTAATTGATGAAAATTCTGTACACTGTATACTTTATACTGTGCTGAAAATTGAATCATCAACTACTTCCAATTTACATGTGCACTATAGGGACAAGGAATTTTGCTTGAAAATTTGACTATAGAACCATTTTGCGTGTTGTACAGTATACTGATTCCATTTATTTTTATGCAAACTTTCATTAAAGTTAAAATTAAGGTTCATCAAGTCAATTTTGTTGAGAGTTAGATTAGAGCTGAGAAAAATTATTCACAAATATTTTTCCTCCTTGTCCGATTACCAAATTAACTCCAAATTTTTGCTGAAATAACAGCATTTATTATTAAAGTAATCACAATACTTTTTGCTAAAGCGGCAATCACACTGGAAATTTTTTGCTCTGAAATTTTCAAGCAAAAAAATCGCCACGGTCGTTTTGGGTGTAGGAAAAATCTGAAAAAATTCACACAACCTCTTGAGCCCTCTTAGATAGTGAAAATAGTGAAAAATGACTTGAATTTTCTTTTTACACAATAATTTATAATTTGTTGTAGTATAATACAGATTAAAATGTAGGGTTAAAGTTCACTGAAATTCCTGTACTTCTATAGATTCTAGATTCTAGAATCAATTAATTCTTGTACTTGAAGTTGAGGTTATTATGATTTGTATAGGTTTTAATAGGAAAACCAGGGGTGAAAAAAGCATAACTGTCAACTTAAATGCAAGCGTTAAGTTAAAAAAAGTAAGCGAAAGAGTTTTCTATGTTTTTTTCATTCTGTTTTTCTCCTTTGCCAACAAAATCCAGGGTAACTGAAACTAAAGACAAAAGTCTCCAAAATGCAGAGTTGAGCTGTTTCTTTTGGCAGATTCCGGAAGTTAAACAGCGTCGTATATACCGAGTACCGAAATTTCTGGTACAACTTGTAACTTGTATAATATGTATCATACGAATCTCTGTGTCTTTTACTCGTTTCTGTCCCACTGCTATACATTATACATTATACATTATACACACGGTGACTTTGACTGCACCATCAAAAACAAAACTCGGAGTCCAAAGTTTTTATTGCACTCGTAGTCTCATAGTCAAGGTACAGTGCACAGGGTTTTTTATTTGACTTTCATCACAGGAAATGGAGAAACTTTTTTCCTTTGACTGGCTTCGTTTGTTCTCTTCTTTCTTTCACCAGTTCATTTTGAACATGATGACATTCTACGAACAAAAAGAATGCACATAAAGAGTAGCGTAAAAGGTAAAAGAGTAAAGAGATCTCCGGATAACGGAAAATCTGTCATTTCTACTTTCCGTTTAAAATTTAGTAGGACAAAACTGAAAAAAAGAAGCTAAGAGTGTATCTTGTAACTTCACTTTTACACTGGAATTTGCACATCTTGTAGTTGTTTACTCCTAAAAAATGAAGCTTCCTATTATTTTTGCCACAATATTATAAATTATAAATTATGATATCGCAGATAATTCCAGGTATCTGTAATGACTAAAAGAAGTAGTATTTAAAAAAGCTACATATTTTTATCAATCTCGACAAGAATTTTAATTACTTTTGTTATGCATATGCACTTTGATATGCACATTTACTTACTAACTTTGAATTGGCCAAGGTACTGAAAATTTCACCCAAAGAAAACTTTTGCAAGATTATTTTCAATGGATCAACTTGAAAATTTCAAGTTGAAACCCATTTATATAATATTACCTAGTTTGGGAATTCAGTAGTATGCAATTTAATTTATAGCTTTTGATACTTGGTAGATTTTGTATTTTGTACGCTTGTGTTAATTAATCAACTCGTGTTGTACCTGTACCTGATAACCTCTGTATTCTGTATTCTGTACTCTTCTGCCACTTTCTCAAATTCTTTGGAAAATCCAGACAAGTTTTGTATTTAGTAAGGAACAAATAATACTTGAATCTTGAGTCTTACATCTCAGATTTCACATCTAACTTTACAACAGTATATCGTGGCACTGTACTTAAAACTTAAGTTGAAGTTTAAGTTTTAAGTTTTAAGCTCTTCCTCGTACTTGACGGATTACAACTTTATTCCCGCGTATTTATTACCATTTCTCATGCATTCTACATTCTACAGATATTTCGCTGTTTGCGGTCTCTCTGTCCTCGATCCTCTTCTCTTTTCATTTCTTATTGCTATTCAAAATTCAGAAGCTGATGTTTATCTACATACGTAATTTTGCATTAATTTGCGCAGTTCAGATTTGACGAAAGCTCCTTACAACTTATTTTTTACTCTCCCTATTTCATCCCATAAGAAAATGCGTAGGTTTCATACTTTATACTTTATGTGCATCATGAAAAATACGTAATTGAATAAAGAATATAACAGAGTATATAGCACTAAAAATAAAATAGACTGCAAGAACCACAGGTCTTGGGAAAGAAAATCACTTCCTAGAGAGCTAATTTTAGCCGTTTGTGGTTTGTGGGCAAAAATGTGTAATTGTTATTATTATACTTGAGAATTGAGGATAGATGGAAACTCAGGAGGCAGAAGATATTACAAGTTTAAAATAATCTCCGTGTTATTCAAAATTTACCGCTTACAAGTTTTTGAAAATTTAAGATGGAAATTTTTACTTTTAAATAGTATACTGTTCTTTGTTGTCAAATCTCAAATCTTGGAGTAAAACTGGAATAAAAGCATAACCATCAACCATTAAGCATAGTTCCCATTCACATTTTTTCCACTGACTTTCCACTTTCTCCTCTGTTTCACACCGACCCAATTAAATTACACCTGCGTGGATTTTTGTGAATAATTCTGGTTCCCCGAGTCCCATATCCACAATGTACAATGAACAACACAGATCACACCGCTTCCTTGAAGCGGCTGCAGAGATGGAATAAACTGAGCTAGATATTTCCTAGGAAAATGAGAATAAATAATGAGGAGGTTAAGACGGGCTGCAGAACCATGGTTTTGGTCCTGGTGCGTAAATGAGATCAAGTTCTCTTCAAATTCACGCTTTTAGTTTCTGCATGTAGTAAAATGTCTCAGGTAGGAGATTTCACTCATCTCAAATTCATATCCACAAAACGAAGGATTTTCACCATTTCCACTTCCCACGTATAGTAAAGCGGAAACTTGATGTCTGTTGATGAACTTTGAAGTGTTTGGTTTGAACTTTTGGTGAGAGCGATGACAGAGCTTATTCTAGATTCTACATTCTGGATTCTTGATTATAGAGCTTTAGATGGATTTCTTTCGCCGTCTTAGCTTCTATTATATTTTCTATTTTCTATTGTAGTCTCCGAGGAGATGGAAGCTTTTCTTTCTCAAACTCTTCGGAGCTTTAGCTCTATGAGTATCAGTATTTGTTGATGTATCCGTATTTAGTATTTAATATTTTTTGTTTACGAGACACCGCTCCTTTTCTCAAGTTTTTTGGCATTAGTGTCAAATAAAGAGGATGAATGTGGATGAGAACCTTGGATTTTCATTTCCATTCCAATTTCAATTTTTTTCATAAGCATCAAAGGAAATCATTGTACAAGAAGAAAAGAAGAAGAACAAGAAAGATAAAAGAATAGTCAAGGTTCTTCCAATCCATTCTATTTTTCATCTTCTTTCCCCGTTTAATATTTCAACTGGAGAAATGTACATGTCTATACTTTTGTGTTATGTATTTCATATTCAAAGCCTTATGCATTCCCATTCATTTTTCTTTATCTTTCTCCCCCACATTTTCATTTTTATTCTGCTCATTTCATACTTGACGGTTGATGGTTGATGGTTAATGGTTTGTGATTGGTGGTTGAGCCACAAAGACTTTCAACTTTCAATCCTGAATTCATATCGACCTTTTTCTCTCTCTTTTATTCTCTTTTCTCTTCTCTATTTTAACTTTAAATGGATTCTGGATTCTAAATGCGAGTGGAATGTGAAATCTCCTTTGTGTTCAATGAATATATGTAACACTGGAGATGGAACTGGAACTAGAACTAAAAATTGAATAGTTACGAGCATTAACATTCTTTCTCTCAACTTATAATACTTTTGGTCATGCTTACAAAATCCTTCCTCGATACTATCGATACATTTTTCATTTCCCATTTCATGCACTTGTAGATTGTAGATACAAAGATTGTAGAGTGTAGAATGTAGATTCGGATCTATTATCTTTGTACAGAAGGAAATCTGTATGCAATTCAAATTCAATTCATCGTCTCCAATTTTTACATGTAATATTTAATATTATATAATACAAAATAGACACACATACACTATCGAAATTTTACATGTATAAAAAACTCACGTCTCTTTTTTTTCTTCACTTTCTCCTAGCGAATTCATATCCCATTTTTCCATGCTTTTTCGTTCCAGTTTTTATTCCTTTTAGTTCTACTTCATCTCCTCCCATCTTCTATCTTTTCCTCTTTCTCTTATCATTATCTCGAGAGACTATAGAGAAAATATTCATTCTGCTGCTGAAGCTGAAGCTGAGGACGATGGCGATGTCATTCGCTTTTCGCTCTTTCTTTTTTCCCCGTCCTGAGAATTTAGAACCTTAATTTCCCTTCATCTTTTATGGAAAATGGGAAATTAAACATAATAAGCTTACATGAAGAATCTTCGTAGTAATAATAATAATAATGATAAAGATGAAGCTCCAGTCTAGAATCTAGAATCTAGAATCTAGATTCTAGATTCAAGAGTCAACGGCAGAAGAAAAGTTGGAGAACAAGAAGAAAGATTTTTTCTTTTAGATTTTTTAGACTCCTTTTCATTCAAAGAAAAAGACGGAGAAGAAAACGAAAAAGAAGAGTCGCTTGATATAAGACAATCTCGAGCTGGGAATAAACTATTCACTTTTCACGGTTGTAGGATGCGATGAAGAATGGAGATGAGGAGAGATTTAGAAGAATCTCCCTTTTTTATTCAGATTACCTCAGCAAGTACAGCGACTGAACTGTCTAAATGACATTGAAATGAAATAGCATTTGAATATTAGAGCATAGAGTAAGAATATATTTTAATGTCATACCCTTCCAACTCCCAAATTCCCAGTTTTCACTGCAGTGGAATTTCTCATCCACATCCTCGTATTCTTGTAATACAATAGAGATTTTTGGTGCATAAAGCATAACGCATAACGACTGCAGAATAATAATAATAAGTAGCAGTATTCAGTATTCAGAATCGTTACAGAATACAGAATAAAAGGTGCATTCTAATCCAAAATAAATTGAAAATTCGTCACAAGTTATCTAAAAAATGTTGAGTGGTGGAAAACGCTTCTCTATTCTATATTCATTCCGTGATACATAACTGCAATAAATGCAGGCATTAATACTGAAGAATTTCACATTAAAAAGTGATCAAAATTGTTTATAGGACAAAGAGTAAAGAGGAAAAAGCTATGACGTTTTCAATGTTGAAAATATGTATAATAAAAGTTCATGTATTCTTTTCTGTATAATTTCAGACGGAGAAGCACATATCCCCACCGATCACGCAGCAGAAGCGTTGTAGCCTTCCCGGTCCATCGGGGAGTGGGATGGGTTCCTTGAATTTGTATGCAACTCATCAACAACGTCGCCTGTCCGAGCGGGGTCTCATGATTTATAGACCCACGAAACCGGATATTGATCTCATCCGTGACTTTACCAACTCGGGGAGGAAGAACAGTTCCAGTTTCTTGTGTGACAATCACAGTCTGGCTCATCCCAGCTCCGCGAATCCGTACCAACGAAGACATTCCGCCGTTGTGAATGTAATCGCCTCATCCACCGTGACCCCTTCCTCCGTGGCTGCTATTGCTCCTGGCTCCACCGGATGGCCCCACTACCAACAGGAAAGAAGACACTCCTCCATCATCCCCGGTGCACATTCCAATAACTTTCCCCAGTACAATTTCCCTGCCTCCACCTCCAAACACCAAACCCAACACCAACAGCAGCAGCAGCAGAATAATGGGAAAGTTCAGGGTAACTTGAATGCAAATGTGGCTCATTCCTCGCCTTCGACGAGTCAAGGACAGGGACAAGGACAATCTAATAGCATGTCAAATTCCTCCATGACGTGTAATAATAATGTCCATCCCTCATCCAACATCCCGTCTATGAAGATTACAAATATGAGCAATTCAACCTCCAAAAATCCACCGTCTTCATTTTCCTCTTCCTTTGCTTCCTCTTCCAATCCAAATTGGAATTACAACTCCAATGCAACTTCAACATCCTCCGCACCCACCGGAGCCCGGAAAGTACGACTTAGAATTCAGAAAAATGGTTCTGGATCCAAGGAAAAATTCTTTGTTCTCACTCCGGTAAGTTTTGATATTTTTTTTTTATTTTTTTACTTTTTCTTCTATACTTTTTATCCCCTTCATTTTAGTGGTGTGTATTATTATTATTATTATTATTTTATATTTCTTGGAACAGATTTTATTTCCATCTCTATTATACTTTTTAAGAACAAAACAGTACTGAAACAAAACTGTAGCCAGATTCTATTTTCTCAGTAGAAATAATCATAATAATTTGAGGAATTTTGACACTTTTCCTGACTTTATGGACTACATTCATAATTTTATTTATTATTTATTACATTATTAGATATTGAACTTTTTAAGACAGCGACTAGACAATAGACAAGAGACAAGAGACTCTATACACTAGAAAATACTAGGAATAAAACCAAGCACTCGGGTTAAATTTAGAGAGAGAGTAAGAACTGGTGCTAAAAACATAGTGCATCTTGCATTTCTGGGGACTGGTGAATGGTGAGATTGGGCACTAAACCTTTCCGACAGTTTATCAGGTCTTATATAAATCACCAGAGAACAGAGAACACATGTTATTCAGAAGGAGCAGGTCTCTTTTTCCCTCGAAACGTGTGGGAAAAGCCTGGAAAGTGTTCTTTAGTCTCATTTGTTATTATGTATAAGAAATCGACATGTGCCACACTTTCTCAGTTCTCAGTTCTGAATTCAGTCTATATTCAACTTTGCTCAAGTATTGAGTGTTGAGTGCCGAGTGTCGAGTGTCAAGTCATTGGAACAAAATTCAACTTACATATTGAGCACTTTATGGATTCTCCGTTTTCCACTCTCCACCTTCTTGATTCTTGATTCTTGACTCAACTTGCAACTAGAACTGAAACTGAAATTGGAGCTGAAGTTGAAGCTGGAACGATCAATTCATGGAAACTCCTTAAATGCAATCCAGAAAGGAAAGGAGAAAAGAGAAGAGCACAAGTTTACACTAAAGAGAGAAAAGCTTTTTCTCTTCTTTGCTTTTTCACAGTGTTGGCGTCGGCACTGAAATCGGAAATGGTATTTGTGCTGAATGATGATGATAATGATAATGATGATAGTTGATGATAGTTGTTGGTAGTTGGTAGTTGGTATTGGTTGGAGATGACTTCCAACACAGGCGTACTTTATACTTTGTACTTTTTACTTTGACAATCAAAGCAATGATGAGGACCAAAATCCGAAATGTGGAACAAATGAGATGAGATGGGATGGGATTTGATGTGTGATAAAAATGCGTTTAAGGAAGGTATAAAAAGAAAAGTGAGGATTCAACACACGAAATTGAACCTTAATCAAAATCATCAAACTTTTAATGGTCACACATTCCCAACTTTTTCAGCTTTTTAAATCCGACTGTACAGTGTACAGTGTACAGTTTATATGGTACATGTGCAGATTACGGACATGTATGAATTTAGTAGGACGATCTTGAATTGTGACTTTTACTTTTACTTTCACTTTGATGTTGATGGTGATGGTGATACGAATAAAACTATCAAGTGTATGTGATCAAGTATTCAGTGGATGTGAAATCAAGTGAGAAAAGCGTCAAAGTTTCAATTTTCAATTGGATGAGACTGAAAGAAATTAGAGATGAGAGAGGAATCAACTAAAAACTAAAGGGAAGAGACTCCGAAGCCTAAACTGTTAACTGGATCAAAATCCAAATCGAAATCAAAATCAAAATCAAGTAATTTTGAACACGTTCACAACTTACAGTTCACATTACTTCAACAACCGGAATTGGGAATTCCAGCTCCAATTCCAATTCCAACGCCAGTTCCAGTGCTGTCAAGTTGAATAAAATGCACATTCCCCTTTCAATCTTATTCATGCTTTGACGTAAATTCCTAACTGTATTAACCATCCATTTGATAGTCTACACTGTACACTGTATATAGTATACAAAATAGAGGCTTTGCAATAGTGTTTCAATGAACTCCATAGTCTGTAAAGTGTACACTGTAGATTGTAGATATTTTAAGTTTTGTGCACTTGATGTCGAGTGTTGTAGAATCGAAATCAGAATTGGAATCAGAATGAATAAATACATACAAATTACCTAGGAAATCAAAGGACATGCCTAATTACGACTATTCACCTGTAAACTAAAGAACATTTTATGTTATATCAAATAGTCAGCCTGTCACCAGGACAAGTCAACTTTGAGTTTACTTCCTTTTATTATTTATTGGCCATTTGCTATGTACTTTGAAATGTCTAGCACAGAAATTAAGGTCAAGTGTCAAGTGTCAAGGATCAAGGATCAAGAATCAAGGCAGAATGATCAATCCAAGGTCATCCTGTGACGGTTTTGTCTGTATGATGAACGGCGACAGAATTAGATGTAGACAGAAGCGGGAACTGAAATTTCCTCACTTCCCCTAATAAAACATGTAGATAAATTATTTCCACCAAATGATAAACGTCTGTCACAATTTGCGTATGCATACACAAATGTATAATCCATGTATTTATAATTTATAGAGAGATTTTCCTCTATTGAAAGTATATTTACTAGGCACAATTTAATACTAAAAAGATTATGAATCACACGAGTAATTTAGTTGAATTCAAGTTGATTTAGCATCCATTGGATCCGTGATTCAAGTCACGGGAATTTAATGAACTTTAAGATTCCAATTACTCTTGATTCAATAACCAATTGCCAATTGATGAGCTCCTCATTCTTAATATTGGAGCTTTAAAACACCTGGTTTTGATAAGCTTAAAACATTTCAAATTTCTTTCATCAAACATTAACCTGTCCCACACTGTAACCCGTGGCAACATGGTCATACTTTTGAAGGAGTTTTTCTGACATCAATATTATTCCGAGGTTTGATTTCATTGCGGAATTTTAAACCAAGTTCAAGTTAAAAAGTAAACTTTACCTGGTTTTTATCATAGCTTTTCTTACTATTCATTTGTCATCTCAATTCTCAATCTATATATTACAAAATGTAGAGTGTACAATGTTCATCTTTTATCATTTAGTTTTCATTTTTCATCCATGAATACAGACACTGGAAATCGATGGAAGCTTTTTAAATTGGGAACAAGTTGTAATTTCCAAATTCCAAATACCAAATATCTACGTCGACGTTTTTCCTTGACAAAAGTAGTTTTAACAATTTTTGTTACATCAAAATTGACGATTCAATCTAGATTGTAAATTGTAGACTCTAGACCGTAATTCTCGGTAGATTGTAGATTGCAGATTGTGGGAAAACGTAAAAGGTAAAAAGGACTTTTTTCCTTCCTACACACCACAATTTCTTTGCACGAGAGAGAAAAGTAGGTACATGAAGGGAAAAAAGACAAATCAGTGAGTTGGAAATTTTTCTATGATGGCACATGGTACATTACATGTACAAAGCAGCGTCGTCGTCTACCACAAAGAAGAAGAAGACGACGACGACGACTGGGTAAATGGAATTGCGAAGGAAATACAAAAGCTGTACAGTGTACATTGTACATTGTAGACGGTACAGAGAGCGAGCGGAAGCTTAAGTGAGATCAAGTATTGAGCATTGAGCATTGAGTATTGCGCCGTATAGTAAAAAAAAGAGAAAGAGGAAATGATCTCCAGATTCTCTTCTCTTTACAAATACGAATACGAATATGAAGACGAATGCGAATGCGAATACTTGGTGAACTCTGAAAGTATTTTTAGCATCCTTCATACTTGGTATTTGGTACACTACTGTCAACTGTGTAGGATGTGCTAGTTTTATTTGAAAATATCAATATTTCCCCCCTTTTCTGATAGTTTGATTTTCTGCAAGGACTTTAAATTCCGACTCCAAAGTCATAGAGGTAAAAGAGAGTCCAAATCAAAATCAAAGTCCTTTTTACCAAAAGAAAAGAAAGGAGGAAAAAAAGAGATGAAAATTTTTAGAGCGAAACGGGATACGTGATACGTGCAACTTGTAATTGTACATTGTACATGCTCCACTTTTTCAAGCTCCATTTAAAGCAAAGTAAAGTAAAATCAAGCCGATCGAGTTGTGTGCAGACTCTCTCAATAAAACGTGTGTAAAAATATAATGTTGTCATATTATATAATTTATTGTAATTTTATTGATCTGTTGAGTTTTTGGAGTTGAATAAAAGTATTTAGAGTCAAAAGTACTACAAAGACCTATTTTACTTCTTTGAAAATTACTCACAATTTTCTTTTTAAAATTGTCAACAAAACCCTTGGTGAAAGCAATTTTTTGACAAGCTCCAGATTCAATAAATCAATATCAATACCAACATCAACACCAACATGGCATTTCATCTTGAATCTTTATATAATAAAAAATGGTTGTAAAAAGTCACATTCAACTTTTCATGATAAATCTTGCACAGAAGAAAAGAATACTGTCTTAAAAAATTTCAAGCAACCTGATCTGAATCCTAAATAATAATGTGAATCTGATACTGTGTTTTATATAAAAATAGTTTCGACCGTATTTTCTTCTCAATTCTCAATGACCATAACATTAAAGCAATTTGACTCTAGATTTTAAAAAGTGTCAGGTGTTGAAAATGAATGTAAAGTGTCCATTCAGTCCAGTGTCCCGTGTCCAGTTGATTCAATAATATGTGACGACCAAGGAAATGAAATAAACTGACATGAAACTGTGGGATAAATTATAATGTTATTATAAAAATGCTGACTTTTCCCTTTTCAGGACTGCACGACGGATGATGATGAGGACAAATTCAACTTTCTGAAACATCCCCAATGTGACACCCGACGATTCTCCGACTCTGCCGCAACCATTCGACCCACACCACATATCTGCATCACCTCCGACAGTCATGGTCAACACTCACTACATGACAAAGACTCGGGCATCGTCTGCTCCACTGGGGACCTCCTCACGCTGAAATGCCTCACTTCATCCGCACAAGAAATCCGAATTTTATCTGAAGAAAATTCCACAGTTCCAACAAAAACAGAACCATCCTCCCCACAACTAGGTAAGGACTCTTTTAAAGATAACTTGCATGCTCTAAATAGAACGGGACTCAATTGGATGCATATTTTCCCCAGTTGTTTCTATCTATTCTTAGTAACTGTTGGCTGTTAGTAGTGACTTTTGAATATGATGGGATAATATCCTCGGATTTTTCAACTAGGGAATTTCCAAAGTTGGTATCAAATGCAGACAAATATCCTTAAACTTTTGCATATTGAATTTGATGAAATGTCCCAAGTCCTTAAAGCTCTCGTATGCAAAATGCAGAATGTGTCCTAGTTTGTTTCTGTGCACTATGCAAAATGCATATACCACAAACATGTATGTATGATGAGTGGAAAGAAAAAGCAAACGTGAACAAAATTAAAAAAGTTTCATACTTTCTCTCCTCACTTTCACCAGTCTGTCCTCTACTTTCTCTTGACGTTTTTAAAGAGTCGACAGTCGGCAATTGACATCGTTTCCGAGTTTCGTTCTGAATCCGAGTCAAAAGCATGAACGGAACAATCGAAAATTCAAGGGAACAGAAAAAATCCGAATCCGAATCCAAATCCAAATCGACTTTCCGCCTTTTTTTGCTAATATTTTTTCAAACTTTACCTACTTTTTCTGTTTCACACCACTCAATTTTCCCTTCTTCTTTTTGGATCCATTCTTACAATTTAGCACCCATTACTCGTGTAAAAGTATACAGTTTTTATCGCCTTCCTTCCCTTTTCATGGTTATTATTCAAGTCACCTTTTATATTTTTCAACTTTCCGTTTTCCTTTTCCTTTTCATGTAGTCCATTAAAAACATGATGTACTCAAAACTCGCAGTCATCGTTACTATATTCGAATCCGAATCCAAATCCGTGTTTCTTATTCTCTTATTTTCCTGTATTTTTCCTCTATCCGTAAACTTTGATAAAATCTTTGGTTATTTTTTATTGGGATAAAATACAAAGTAGTTTTGTGTTTTCATCCCATTTCCCATTTTCCATTTTCCATTTCCCATTACATTTCATTTTTCGTTAGGTATATGGATAGAAAAATCTATGTCGTACTACGACGTTAGGATTTATGGCCATTTTGCACATACATGCAGAAGCAAAATACAAAATAAAAAATAATCTACGCTCAATAAAATGTAGAATGGAGAATGTAGAAAATGGAAAGATGTGATAATAGATAATAGATAGTAGAAATTGAAAAAAAAAACAAGCCATTTCGTGGATTTTAGGAAATAAAAGTCAAACGTATCTGGTAAAAGCCCGTGAAAGTGCCTGCTTCCCTTCGCCTGCACGTTTTCAAGTTTCAAGACAATTGAGTCTATTAGTGCGAAAATAGATTGGTGATGAAAGAATGAGTAATTCAATTCCGTTTCACTTCAATTCCCCATTTATAACATTTAACATTCTGTGTCTGCTCCGTCTCGAGTCGAGAGTCTACAGTCTACAGTTTGGGCTCTGCTCTTTCTCTGTCTCTATTTCTCTTTCTCTCTGTTTGTAGTTTGCAGTTCGTAGATGGCAAATGAAGTATAGAATGCAGAGAGTAAATCAAACAAACAAACAGAAACTACAAACTACCCAGTTTTTCAGCGCTTTCACGTAGAACGTAGATATTAGTTATTAGCAAACTCGCAGACCTTTTAATTCATTGAATTATAGAATTGTGAACTGTGAATCGCAAACTTGAAGTACACAATTTATTATTGCCCATCGTCTATTTTATACAGATGGATTTGGGATTGTATATTGCAGCTAAAGTTTTGAATCCTAGTTGATTCCTTTCAAAAACAAGTCAAAAGTCAAAATACTATAATCTTTTATCTCCATAAATGCAACAGGAACAGAATCATAAAGATACAAAAGATAAAAAGCTGTTGATTGTAAATCTGCTTCCGGTGATTCATATTTTAATTTTATTTCATTTTATTTATAGTGTTCCAAACACTCCGTTTTTTTGCACAAACTTTCAATATGTTTTTTCAATGGAAAGGTTTCCCTTCCATTGAAAATGTGTACTTGTAAAACGTTGTTTATAATTTTAATTTGTACAAAACAAAAGTAAATAACTGGTTAGGACATTGATTGAGGTACATCTACTTGAAATGGCCGCGCGGGGTATCGTGCTCCATGCTAAAAGTAATTTACGAAAATGATTCATTATCTGTCTGTGGATTTTAAATAAAACCCAGGAGAAAAAAGTCAAAGTGGCCTATAATAATGCTTTTCGGATTGTGTTTGGCCTGTCGTGGGATTGCAGCGCTAGTGAAATGTTTAAAGAGAATA